>JBAMBP010001561.1:0-84799 GCA_037044515.1 Phortica magna
TGTTGTTTGACGATAAGAAGTAATTCAATAAGTTATGAGAGCATCAAAAAATTATATGAAATACAGAAATGTAAATGAAATATTTGCTTGCCTCCAAATTCTTTCTGGCGACCTCATATTCAAGATCATATTTCTGATCTTCCAATTTGAGTATTTTATTGTAATAATCCTGACAAACTTTTTCAAGTGTATCTGCGATTAAACAAAAGATAGCGTGTAAAAGCGTAAAATTAAAGAAGTTGGAACAATTTCAACGATTAAAAATTCGTTGTGTTAAAAAAAATGTTTATAGATTTTTTTATTTTTGGGTATTTTTTTTTCTTTATAGTTGTGAAAAAGGATAACGTGTGCTTTTTTGTTTGTGTGTGAGAAAAATCGTAGTAAAAAAAAAGGTAAATATATATTTTGACGCCGCAGGATTTATGGTAATTGAGAATAGTGTAGTGGAAGCGTAGAAGAAAGGAGATAGTAAGACATTTACCACTGAAAAGTATGCAATAATAATTATAATAAAACGCAGTACGACAACTAGACATCAATATGTGTACAATAAGGATAAAGAGAGAGAGAGAGAGAGAGAGAGGCAAAGAAATATACAGAGTACAAATATCAAAGTGTATGTGTATATATATATATATATGTGTGTGTGTATTATGTTTGTGTATATATGGCTATGTATGCGCATGTATGTGTGTGTGTAGGCATAATATTTGGAGTGACAAAGTAAGAACAAGATAGAGAGAGAGAGAGAGAGAGAGAGAGACAGAGAGAGAGAGAGTGAGTGAGAGAGTAGTTATTATTATAATTGTTGTTGCTTATTCTGCACTGTTGGGCTTTTTGTTGTTGTTGTTGCTGCTGTTTTTTTCTTATTTATTACTTTAATTTTGTAAGTTTTTTTTTTTTTTTACAATAATTTTTTTCTTCAATTAATTAATTAATTTTTTTTAATTTTTAATTCAGTTGAGTTTGTGCATTAACGTTAAAAAATAATATTAAAATAAATTGCTGTTTTTTTGTTTTATTTTTGCAAAAAATGTGAAAATTTTTGGTAGTAAAAATATCAAAGAAACAGAATTTGGTATTAAATTAAAATTTAGAGAAAGACAGACAAAGAGAGAGAGAGAGAGAGAAAGAGTCTAGTAGTTGTTGTTTTTGTTGCTGTTGTTGTTGTTGTGGCTGTTATTATAATTAAGCGTTTTCTGTTTTGTTTTCTCTGCTTTTTTTTTCTTTTCTTTTTTGATTTGATTTTGATTTGTTTTTTAATTTTAATTATATTTTTAGCTTGATGTTGTTGTTGTTGTTTTGTTGGCGCTAAGGCAAGTTGATTAGAGCGCTTACGTAATGTTTACATAATGTTTTAAAACAAAAAAGAAAAACAGATTTTGAGTGAGCGATTGAGTGGGTAAGTGAGTCAGTGAGTGAGTGAGTGTGTGAGTGTGTGAGAGAGAGAGAGAGAGAGAGAGAGAAGGTGAGTAAGTTGTTTTGTGTGTGTACCTCAACATCCTTGCGCTTAACAACATACTCAAGATCATATTTCTGGTCCTCCAACTTATTAATCCTGTCATAGTGTTGCTTGATAATGGTCTTAAGTGTGTCTGCAGATATACATACAGATATATTGAGATATACATACATATGTAGATAGGTAAGTGTTTATTGGTGTGTCTGTGTCTGTGTGTGTGTGTGTGTGAAGTGTATGAGTGTGTATGTTTGTATTTGTATGCCACAGAACACAATAAGTGTGAGTCTGTGTAACTGTGTTTGTGTACGGTAGTGGCAGTGTTGGTAAACGAGCGACGCAGACATCAGTTCAAGTATACAAATTCATCAATTTGTTTTCCTCGCCAGTTGAAACACTCCAATTGCATTTTCATCTCTATTATCATTTATCTTATTTTTTTTTATCACTTCTTTTTTCACTTTTTTTTTTAATTTGTTTTTTTTTTTTTTAATTTTTTTTTTTCTTTGTTTGGCAACATTAACACGAAAAATTTACCTTCGCTGGCATCACTGAGATTCCTTGGGCTGCCGCAACGTTCTTCAATGATGCGTCTACGTTCAGCGGCTTTGCGTTCCTGTTCCTTCTTCAACTCCTCAGCGGCTTTCTTACGCAACAACAACTGTTGAACGAAGGGGAAGAGAGAGAAAGTTGCACTTTGTATAGTAAAGAAGCCGAGAATGATGCGAAGACGGGTTTTTATTGACTTACCCTGAGTTTCTTCTTCCTTTCTGGAGTCATGAAACCCTTCTTGGCCTTCTTGGCCTTTGAGGCTTCCTCCATACGCTTGCGCACCTCAGCACGCTTGCGCTCGATCTCAGCCTGCTTTGCCTTCTTAGCCTTTTGTTGTTGTTAAGAGAAAAAAAGTAATTAGCATATTTGTAGAGTTACCATTGCGTTGGCACGATACGACATAATCTTGGACAATATTTGAGAGACAATTAAGACAAGACACACAACGAAACGAACAACTTCTTGTTGTTAACAATTCCTCATTCCACATTTGCTTGGTTCGTCTTTGTCGGCTTGTTTTTGTTACACATGACACAACATATGCACACGTACACAAGTGTACCTCCTCGGCCTTCACTTTCGGATCGTTGGGATCCTTGGGCGGTCCAGCGGGCGCTGCCGCCGCCTTGCCATTCGCTGCCTTGGCGCCGGCAGCCGCGGGCGCAGCGGCCTTAGCGCCGGCTGCGGCTGGTGCGGGCGCTGCTGCCTTAGCGGCGGCAGCAGGTGCGGCAGCGGCAGCGGGGGCGGCTTTTGCAGCAGCAGCAGCGGCTGCTTTGGCCTTCTGTCGGTTGGCAAATGCGTAAGAAAAAGATGAAGAAAAGAGAAATCATTTATTATTAGTAAAATTTGCAAATTATAAATGTGGGTTTTTTGTGACAATGCAACGGGACTTTTTGTGTGTTTTCAAACTATTTTGAGTTGTTAATTGCACTCGCACCGTTTTTGTATTAGTCAAATTGCCTGCGCGTGCAACTCTTTGCAGCACATGCTTCTTCTTATGCTTCTTTTTTGCTGCAACATACAAAGAGTTACACTTGCGACTTGGAAAACATTTAAACATAAAAACAAAACGAAAAGCGAAGAAACTTTGCGTCTTCTTTGCGTTGCATTAATGGTTTTCGGTCGCTTTTTCACTCGTGCACATTTCTATTGTTTATTAATTATTTGTATGTTATATGTTTTGGGCAAAAGGCAAATTAAAAAGCGTTTGAAATCTACGAAAAAGTTAAAAAAGAAAAAGAATTTTGTTACTTTGAAAAGCGTTAAAATTTTGCGCAATAAGAAATTTCTTGCAATACAAATGAAGAAGAAGAAAAACTCACCAATAAAGCAAATGTTGACTGCAAACGGCTTCATTATCAACGTCATTATTATTAACATCATCATTGTTATGCTTGTTGCTGTTGTTGTTGTCATTGTGTCATTGTGTCATTGTCTCATTGCTCCAATTATCGCTTTTCTTTATGCTTCTTTCGTTTGTTTTTCTTGTTTTGTTCGTTTTTGTTCACTTTTACTGTAAATATTTAAAATTGCAATTTGTCAATGAAGAATAATACGTTTATTAGCGCACAATTTGCGATACTTACCTCACCTCATCATCAGCCATTTTGGATTTGTGTTTTTGTCTTTAGTTACTGAAAAATACAAAGAACAACAAAGAAAAAAAGGAGAACATATGAAAACTTTTGCAGACATGAATAATCTTAAATAAGTCTTTAGTCTTAATTGCTTTGTTTTTGTTGTTGTCATCTTTAAATACATAATAATTGCCTAACAGTTCGTCTGTGTGTGTGCTTGTGCGTATGTGTGTGTGTGTTGAATGAAATGCCCCAAGAATCAAATCGTTGCAACCTGTTTATGTATCACTTTACAAAGAGCATGTTTCGACTGAAGTAACGCGTTCTATATACAAGTATATATATTTATAGCATAACACACACACACACACACACCCACACCCACAAACACACACACATACACAAACAGCCATGTGTGATTTTAGACAAAATTTAATTTCCAAAATTTTCAACAGAAATTTTTCCATTCTTTTTCATCTCTGTATGAGTGTGTGTGTGCGTTTGTGTGGGCAGCCAAATGAAAAAATGTATGAAAAAATATTTCATAAACATTTATTTTTTCACAGTTTTCTAACAACAACAAAACCAACAACAACGACGACGACGACGATGAGTTTTGTCGAAGGCGATGATGATGATGATGATGATGATGACGTTAGTCGTCGTTGTGAATTTAATACGTATACGTGATATCGAACGCCGTATATGGAAGCCTTCGTCTTCGTGCGATCGTTTGCTCTCTATTTCTACTTCTCTCTCCCTCTCTCGCACACATACACACCCTCTCTCTCTCTCTCTCTAGCACTGTCACTAGCTCACTCGTGCGCTTTTGTCGCTCGCTCTCTTTCTTATCGCTCACGCCTTTGACTGTTTATGCTTGAACACATCTTTATGTGTGTGTTTGTGTGTGTGTTTTCAATTTTGTGTATCTTGCGTCCATGTCACGCTTTGTATGTGTTTTTGTATGTGTGTGTGTGTGTGTATCATATGTTTTTTTCTATGTTAAACATTACAGTTGACCATCTTTTTCTCTTTTCTTCGTGCCATGATCAACTAACGGCTAATTTCTTATTTTATTAGGTCACCTGTCTGCGTGTGTGTGTGTCTATGTATGAGGTGTTAAAATGTTGCCTACGTGCGAACGAGATGTCACTATCATGTCTATCTGCATTCTGCTATGCTTTAATGCTCTTAACTTTTGTCGCCTCTTGTTTTTTTTCTTTCTATATGTGTTTTGCTGCTGCTGCTGCCTCGTCTTCTTCTTCGCCCACCGCCCATTTGGTATCCAATTACAAGTGAAATGTTACTTCATTTGAAATTACAGTTATATGTTTTTTTTCTTTCATGACAAATGAAGCCTTTGCCATTCGGCGACATATGAGTAATTTTAATTGTATTGGAAAAATGGCTGCTCATAAAAATGCAACTGTACTTTCTATTGTCATATATATGTAAATATATATATTTCGTATATTTTTGCTGTTATGTTTTGTTGTTGTTGTTGGTTATTTGTTGTTGTTTGTTTCTTTTGCATATTCGCTGTTGTAAAATTCATATTTCAAGTTGTTGGCACAAAAGCATCCGAAATTTGTATGCCAAAAGGCATTTATTACAAGTTGTTTTACGTCAAAACTATCGTGGCATGCCTCGCATGACCTTCTGGCGCGAATCTTAATGATTTCACAGCGCTCAGAATTATAAATAACAAGAATTCTGATGGCTGCGCGAGTTGACAGCCAACGCGATTTGTACAAATGATGTGCTCGGCTAAAAGTTATAATATTCTTTCGGTCGCTCAGCATTTTGCAACAACATTTCTTCGCTTTTGTTGTTTGTACACACACACATGCAAGTGTAGAAGCAGCGGCAGATATTTTGCGCCTTTCAAAATGTTTCCATTAACAAAGAAACGTCAAAAAAAAAATTGAAAAAAAAAAATTTATTCTAATTTTGTCTCTGCCACTTGATGTGCTTGTGCTTGTTCTTGTTGCCAGGCATAAATAAATTCACATGCACATTGAATACACCGAAAAAAAAATATATATATGTGTCAAAAAAAAATTAAAAAAAAAAAACACTCGCATAAAATATGCCTTTGCAAACGTTGGCCATTTTATGAATTTGATTGGTTTTTTTTGCTTCAGATTTGATTGCATAACACGCATTTTCGCAACTCTTTTTGTTTGCCAAAAATATATGAAAAAAATGTTTTTTTTTACGAAAAAAAAAATTATATTTCTTTGGTTGCAGTTTTTTGTAACAACATTTTAAAGTAGTTTGTTTTATTGCACTTAAAAAAAAAATAAAAAAAAAAATACAGAAAAAAAAAAAATTATAAAAAAAAAAATTGTTTCACTTAACGCGTTTTCGATTTCGTTGCGCGAATAAAACAAAAAAAAAAAAATCGTTGAGTTTTTCTGTTACATTTTTTGTGTGTTTTTTTCCTTTTAGTTTTTTATTTGCTTTGATTGTTTTCGCAAAAGTTATGTTTATTCAGAACAAAAAAAAAAACTTCCGTTGTGTTTATTCCAGCAAAGTTTTGCAGCTCCTTGAATTAGTCGAGTTGAATCGAATCGAGTCAAATCGAATTGAGTCACAGAGACACTCACCTTCAAGGAATTCAAAAAAAAAATCGAGCCGTGCTTTCGATCACGCTTATCGGAAACTACTGAACGACACAAAAAGACTGAACGGTCCGACGATCCACCGTAGACTATATTCAGTACGACGACACTTCACGGATAGAATTTTTGGTCGATACGAGAGCAATATACAAATTCCTACACACGAACCAAAGAAGTAGAAAATGATATAAACAACAACAGCGCCAAAGCAGCAACAGCAACAACAGCAACAGCAACAACAACAACAGCAGCAGCAGCCATAAGGAAAGCATAGACGACATGCAATAAAATCATTTAACTCAAAAAACCAAAAACAACAACTAAAAAAGAAGAAGGAAAACAACACAAAACGTCAGAAACGTTCGGTGTTTTTTTTTTCTTTTTTTTGGCATTTACTGGCAATATTAATATATACATATATATGTGTGCGTGTGTGTGCGTGTATTATAAATATATTTGTATTTGTGTTGCAGATGAAAAGATCTCGCACTTCATCAAGTTGGCGCATGCGAGAACGGGACATACAACCGCCGTCGCCGCTATCACTGCCTCTGCCTCTGTCACTGCTGCGCTAACGTCGCTTTAGCCCACAAGCATTCGTCACGAAACGGCTCTCTTGTGTTCGTTTCCTAACGATCGCTGCTTCGTTCGTTCGTACGTTCGTTCCTTCGTTCGTTCGTTCGTTCGTTCTTTTGCTCGCTTGTTGCACTCATTGAATAGACATGAGCATACATATATGTATTTGTGTATGTATGCATGTTACTTATGTATCTGGGCACAAGGCCTAAATATAGTTCAAACCAAAAGCAAATCAACACACCGAAATAGATGCTAAACGCATGAAAAACTCTCGCAGCAATAAACAAAAAAGAAAAATAATAAGAGAAATAAATAAATAAATAAATTTATCCTAAAAGAAAATAAAGGCAAAGAAATTTCGCCCACGGTCTGTGGACTAGAGCAGCAGCCCACATAAGCTGCCAATAACAAATCGCACGTTGCTCAGCTTAAAAGCAACACAAAAAACAAGAACAACAACAACAACAGCGATATCAGGCATATTGGCCACAACTGCCCACACGATTATGCTATATAATCGGATCAGTTCAATTCAGCAGCATATTGAAATGTTTAAAATTTTATTTGAAACCAATGCAGAGATGGTATGACAACCTGTTGTGAATAAATCGCTGAGGCACCCTGTGCTGATCTCTGATCTCTATGTACAAACTTAGTATCTTATGTACTAGATGTGCATATGTGTCTAAGGTATTCATTCTCGCTTATCTGAACAGTGTAAGACACATTTCGTCATGACAGTTCACTGAAGCGAAGCGATTGAATCGCTTGGAACGCACAAGTTGCATATTTAGTAAAAACAAATACGATTGCAATACGATTTTCAGCACTTAATAGCACTAAATAACATTTAAATAAATAGAAAAAATCATTAAATAAACAAACCCCCATTTGAAGTTGGCTTTCAGTGTTGTTTTAGTATAATTGTTGTTGTCTCAAGTCATCAAGAGTTGCGTGTCTTGAAAGTAATCGATACCCGGCGTGGGTGGTGTGCGTTACCTTAAAGGCTCCCATACAAACCGAGTCAAGTCAAACCGAAACGAATCCACCATTCCTCTCATTCGTTTCGTTCGGTTCTCATATGTTCTCAACGATACAACTTTACTCGTTACATTTAATTCGCTATCGTTCACTCGATCTTCTTCTTCACTCGCTCACTCGTTCACTCGACTCGCCTATCGCATTTCAAGAGCAACGAGCAAAAACCATAATATTAATAATAAAGTAAACATGTCGTCTTGTTGATAATGCACGACTTGAAAATACATCGCTCTGTATATGAGATTAAATAACCTTGATCAACTTTATAAAGTAAATCAACGTGATTTGCTTATGGCAAAGTAAAATAGGTCAAACGGACAAGGCTAAATAGACTTCTCCTTCGTTGATAATTAAGAATAAACTTTGTATAGACTGCCACACCTTTTTATTTTTTGAGTGGTATACATGTTCATATGATAGTACTTAAGGCCGAATTCTTACAGGATACTTTTTCAAACACAGTTGGTATGCTAACAAATATTAAGTATATAAGGAAAGCGCAAAGATCTCATGTATAAACACAGAAAACAGAAGTGATTAGTACTATAAGAGGCATTAATATGGCAATGTAAACTTCTGGAACCGTCCATATCAATCATACTATGGTAATTCTACGTAAGCCCAACATGTCTCAAGAAATCAATAATTAATGAACAATTTTGAAAGTAATAAATATTTAAAGTTTTGATGGAGAAAGAAGGGAGTTGAGTAAGACTTGCACTTATCATATATATCACATTTCGTCGGCCTTCACCCATTACTCTAGTTTGTTCTGGAAAGCAGCTCACTGCTCTGCATAACGAGTCTCAAATCTGATCTATGTGTACTAATGGTGCAGTTAGACCAAAGGAAAGACCTTTCGTTATTGGGGAACTTATTAATCCCGAATCTATCATATGGAGTTTTACTGCTCTCTTTCAACATATAAGATGAGTCTAAATGCATTGAAAATCCGTTGCATTTTCATATATTATAAATGTATATATTAAATACATGGACAAACAAGCATACAAAAGATAAGGAGCGACATCGTCGAATTGGTTACATGTTACACATTACTTTAATAGCATTTCGTTATTATAGGTTTTGCATTTGGAATTTGTGTATTTTTTTTATTTTTTAATTTTTAATTTTTGAAAAATGTTTCGTTTTTCCAGTTATCATGAGCTGAATTTGAATCTGTGCGTTTTTCATTTTTACCTCTGGCTATTTACGTCTGAAAAACACACACACCACAACAGAGTGTACACAAAACCAGATACTTTCGTATATATACTTCGGCATCTATGTATAAAATACTCGTTCGTACGTATGTATGCCAAATGAGCAAGAGAAGAAGATACAGAAGAATAAATTAGGTATAAAAGAGCCGCCAAACACTGGAAAAGTCGAATGGACTCAGACACGATTTGTTGTTGTTGGCTTGTAATTTGTGTATTTGTTGTTGTTTTGTATCTTGTAGACACATTAAAAGAAGCTGCAGGCGAATGCGCATAACCTAAAAAGACCCCAAAATAAATTTCAACAAATAATACACAAAAAAACAAAAATATTTTTGACTATAGTAAAATTTATATACCCTCCTATATAAACTCACATGCAAACATTTTGGACTATGGTAAAATTTATTTACGCTTCTACATAACCTCACAAATAAACCACCAACTAAACAAAATGATTGCCATTTTGCGCCTTTGTTCGACTCCGACCGATCGCGCCTATTAAAATAGGCATGCATCGCTATAAGCAGACCTCTTGCAATGGTATTATGTGTTCTGGTGGGCGCCACGCCCACTTCAATGCGTTACAAGCAACATGCTCGAATGCAAGTGCCCCATTTGCGAGCGTATGAAAATTAAGGCGATTTCAGCGAAATTATGCGCGTTGCTTCGCTTTGTTAATGCATTTCAATGATGTTATTTTTAGCAGCGATATTTCGAAAATCTTCATTGTTGAAATACTGCTAAGCAAGGCGTGAATAATGCGGCACTCGGCGTGGCCAGCAATGCTGCAACTGTCGTCATCAGCAGTCATTGTGCGATACACAATATCCATGCAGCGAGCACCGCCCAGCACCACCGCCCAGAGATGCGTGCAGCAACAGCTTGCGAGCTTATCCGGCACACGCCGATGACGTTCGTCATGTTTGCCAATAGTTCGCCAATAATTGTGTCACCTTCAATGCGAAGTGTTGAACAGAACCCGTAACTCGGCCGCTTGGATGTCGGCGGTGACCCATTTTCACAGCGCTGGAAATCATCTCAATGAACTGCACTTGCAGCTTGCACTAAATTCGGCACTGACGATGTGTGTGTGTGTCCGTGTGTGTGTGTGTGAACGAGTGCAGTAAGTACGTCACAATGACGTCGTCGTGCGGCAGCATGCGTCATACGTCATCAATGTAATGCAAATGCAAAAATATACATATATGTATTCACATAGATACCTTTATACGTACATATGTATATGTATAAGTATCTGCGCAGTTATATTTATATGTTGGTTGCTGGCTTGCTGGTTGCTGGTGTGCGCCGCAAAAAGCATTTCAAGGATGTCATAAAATATGCAAATCTCAATAATAATTAAATTAGGCAAATGAATTGCATTGTTTAATTGTTTAATGGCTTTTAATAATGCATACACTAATTGTCATATTGACCAATCACTTAAGCTTTTGACCGTCGCTAAAATGCCAATTCAGGTCATCCGAATCGTCCTTTCATTTCGCTGCGATTCGTGCGATTCGTGCGGTTCGTTTCGCATCGCTTGGCTTCGTTTTGTTCCGGTCCGGTCGGTCTGGTCCGGTCCGGTCGGAATCTTCTTGTGCTGTTTGTTCATTAACAACTCGATTATAACACGCTGAAAGGCAGTGGATGCAGCAGCAGCAGCAGCAGCAGCAGCAGTGCGGCACAAAGGACGCGCCATGGTTGTCATGTCGTCATAAGCTGAGCGAACCATTCAGCAGTTTTGCGTTTCTCGGCTTGAATTCGTTTTGATTCGTTTGGTATACAACGCCGAGCAACGCAGTCGGGTTTGCCTTGGGGGGGGGACAATGGGGGAGCAATGCCGTTTACTGTATCCTCTTGTTGGCGTCGTTGTCGACGCTGGTTTCGATTGCCGCGCATGACGCACTGTGCGGCAGTGCACATGTGTCGATGACGTCAGCACTGCAAGCACTGCACTTGGTTCCAGCAGTGCCAACGCTGTCAACGCCGTCAACGCTGCCAGCGCCAACTGTTTAGCCCTGACTTGCAAGTTTTGTGAATGAAATCAGCTTCGTTCCGACAAAGTTCACGCTTCTCTTTATGACGCCACTTGACGTTGAAGGCCGCGGGCTGGTGGAGGGCGGCTCGGTGCGGTGCGGCGCGGTGCGGCTTGCAAGGCTTAAGCATCATACTTGTGTGAGTTTGTGTGTATAATCTTTGATGACCATAAAAATAATCCCGAAGGTGAATTGCTTCATAGTCGCTTTGGTTGTTGTTGTGGCTATGGTTGTCGTTGTTGTTGTTGTCGTTGTCATTGTCGGTCTCATTTTTATTCATTTAACCGCAAATGAATTCAAATTTTCCGCCAATTTGTATTCATGAAGTTCATAAATTTGCATTTGCCAACACATAAATTGTGCCATTTATAATCAAGCAAAATGTTATAATAAAAAATCATTTAGTAAAAGATAAAACTATACACTATTTGAACTTTACTTATAAACGAGCTTAGTATCTTCTTTGCTTCCTTCTCACTTCAGAAATATGCTAAAAGTTGTTCAAACTTCCAACGCAAAACAAAATTCAGAAGAAAAGATATTTGATACTCAGCCTCAGAGACTATATGACTTTAAGGACTAAGAATTAACTTATGTGGGTGCGATTCTAACAGACTATGCGACTCTGTAAGCTCCCCAATCAAGATACAAGTATGAATCAGTTTCATTTCAAAAAATAACTCGCACGAGTTCTCAAATTCCAGTCCAAGACACACGAACCATCATTCATGGAACGCCAGGCTAAGCAAAGATCTCCCTTATAAGATCCCTAATGTCTTCTACTTTGCTCTTCATGACAATGCACAGCCATAAATCTCAGAGCACTTAAAATGTTTAATTATTGTTGTGCTTTACGAATTTGTAAGAAATAAAGTTTTTTATGACAACAATTTTCAACTTTGCAGTTCTTGTTGCCATTCTGAACATTTCGTCAATACAAATTCTCATTCAAAAAAACACAAAAAAAGAAGGAAGGAAAGAAAAATTAAATTAAAAATTTCAGCAAACAAAATGGTTCACAGCACACATTATTCTATTCTATTATATTCTACTTAAATACTTTTTATTTATCTTTCTTTTTTAAATTTTTCTAATTTTTTTTTGCTTTTGTTGTATTTATTTATTTTTGTTGTGTCAGAATGCTAAAAATAGTTGAACAAGAAGACATTGTTGGGTGGCAAATGCTCACAAAAGATACAAACACGAAGTCGCAGCATGGGAAAATTTTTGAAAATATATTTAGTTTTTTTTAAAGAAATCTTTCGAAAACATATGTATATGTATGTATGTATGTATTTTATATACATATGTATGCATGTAGTTGATTGTAGTTGAAATGACTTCTGTTCGTTTTCCTTTATTTATACCCTGCATACAAATACGCTAAGACAGAAGTACCAAAGGTTTTTGCAAAGATCAAATATAAGCTCAAATACCAGCAAATCCTTACATATATCTTCAGAAGGCAAAAGCCCAATGCCAATAAAGTTCCTTTAATCGCTTATAATTTATGTCTTGTATAATAATTTATATCTTGTATAATAAACCATCTATCAAAATCATTTAAAAAACGGCATGTCTATTATAATGGAATAATCTTAAATGATATATGTAAAAGTGTAAATCCTTAGGGAACACAACCAAGCTATGTGACTTATTTACGGGGTAGGGTGGTGAGTTACATCTTCAAAATACCACGCTTGCACACAGTGACGTCGGAGGGGTCTAGTGTTTTTGGACGAAGTCAATATACTGTAGGGAATTTTTGCACTTTTTCAAGCTATGTTACTACGTGAAAAGTAGTGGGGAGGGTCTGGATCTTAGCATTTACTGCGGATGGTAGGAGGGCAGCAAAGGAGCGTCAAAAATAGGTCACGTAGTTTGGATACACACACTTATATGCCTCATGTGCGTGTGTGTTATTGAAAGACAGTTACACGCAGGCATGTATGTGTGTGTGTAGTTAGTTTGAGGCGTGGCAGCGTATTATAATGTCGTATATACACGAATATAATGTCTTTACTTGACTTTACTTATACTTTTTTGTTCTGCTTTTAATTTCTTAATGATTATTTACTTAATGCGCAAACGAGTCATCAGCAACGTTAATACAATGGACCGAGGAGTAGGCGGGGGCAGGAGTAAGCATATATGAACACACGCACAGACATTTACATATGTCCATGTATGCATATGTATATGTATGTGTATGCAGGCATGCATACGTAAATCGAAGCGAGAACCAAGAACCGAGTGACCCCGTTTATTTTTAGGAACAAACTAAAAATACACATATGCGAAGGTCAATTAAATTGTCGGCGACGACAGCAACAACACCAACAACACCAACAACAACAACAACAACAGCATCAACAAGAACAAGAAGAAGAAGTACTTGCACATTGACGACCCAATGTAATATCGTATCTCACACTCTTTCTCTCTTTTTCGCTCGCTGCCTTACTTTTCCTCTTTCACGGCAATTGAGAGTGTTAGGCAAATAAGAAAAGCAGATGAAAGGCAAGAAAAAATAACGGTCGTTGGTGCTTGTTCTTGTTGTGCACATGCTACAACATGGACATCGATATGGACATCGACCATCGACCATCTTCATCACCTTCGTTCGGGCTTCAAGTCCGGCCTCATACGGCAAAAATAGCTTAATACGGATTCCAATTTCAATTTCTACTTCTTCATCTTCTTTGAATTGTTTCCTTCGTTTTCGTTTTGGTTTACATTTTATTGAAAGAAAAGTTTCGCCCATTCACATTTCGCACGAAGGTCGAGCAATGCCGATGGCGTCAGCATTGGCAACGTTATAAGCGTCGACGTCGACGCCAGCGTCAGCATCAATGTTTATTCAACATTATCCTTCGTTTAACTTGACTTAAACAAAGACACACACACACACACGCACACACACATGCACATCCACATGCACACAGAGCGGCTCAACTATATTTATAACACGAGCGGCATATGTCGTCCAATTGGCATCGGACATGAATGGCAACAGAGCAGCACAGCGCGAAACGAACAGCATCAGCAGCAGCGGCAGAGGCTGTGAATGTGACTGTGGCAGTGGCAGCGACAGCGGCAGCGGCAACATCACGTCATCGTTGATGCCGCGCTGTAAGCTTTTAGTCAATGTTGATTTTCGGTTTCAATGATTAAAAGTTTTATGCAGTGAGCTTTTAATGCTGCGCAGCACTGAAAGCATCGAAAGCATTTAAGGCGGGCTGGGAGCCAGTTTGGGTCACAAGTTCGTCAACCTGGCAAAGGTGATTGAACGATGACGCGCTTGCACAGAAATTGTGACGTCGACGACAGCACTGACGATGTGCATGCTCATGACGGTAACAACAACAAGGACAACAACAAGGATAACAGCAAGCGCTGTCATGAAAATAACAATAACAACAACAACAACATTCAATGTTGCTTTCATTATGATTATTGCATTTTTTTTTTTTAAATTCATTTATAAAATTAAATGTTCTATTTAATATTTTACAAATAATAATCGACTTCAAACATTTAAATATAATTATTATTATATTTAATATTTTAGAAACATTATTTCTAACAAAATTATAAATGAAATTATTTTTATATTTAATATTTAAGAAACACTATCATTATCGAAATTATAAATAAAATTATTATGATATATAAGTTAAAAAAACTAAATATAAAGTTAGCCGAATTCTCAGTGTGCTCAATGTGCATCCGGCGGGCGTCGTCAACAAGAACCTCGTCGTTGATGTCCTCACCGTTAATACCGACTTCGGCAAATGCCACTAGCACAGTGACCCAGTGCCGAAAAGACACGAAGCATAAAGCTGACGACGACGACGACGACGGTGATGATGCTGATGCTGATGACGATGCTGATATGATGATGCTGATGATGATGATGAAAAGCGACGACGGGCAACGTTGAAAGCTTTTAAAGTGCTTACATACAACTGTACATATATGCATGCATGTATTGTACATCAACGACAGCGGCCACAGTAAGAGAAAGACTAATGAAAAGATAAAACTATACATAATATATATATATGCATATGCACATATATGCGTGACGTCATCACTGACATTCATTCACAGGATACGGCAGATGTTTTGACTGTAGATTGCAGCGGCAACGAGAGCGACTGAGGCAGAGACAGAGGCAGAGGCAGCAGCTGCCATGGACGGCAAAGGTGCACAGGACAAAGCGTGTTGTTCGAGGACAACAGAGGGCGAACTGCACAAAATCCAACACATGGATTTTCATTGAGGAAAATGTTGCTGTTGCCGTTGCCGTTGCCGCTGCTGTTGGTATTGACGACGCTAAGCGACTGCTCTGCAAAGAAGGCATCAACATGAGCAGAGACAGCAACAGCAACAGCAGCAGCAGCAGCAGCAGCCTCAGCAGCAGTGTCTTACAGCCACATCAGCAGCAGTGGCAGTGGCAGTGGCTGTGGCAGATTTCAGCATCAGCTTCAGGACGAGAACGTTGGAGCCGTCAGAGGCTGGCCGAGCAGACTCGAATTGCGGCTGGTTATGGTTTACGTTGAAGCTGTCGCACGCTATGAAATTTAGTTGGAATCTGGCGCTCAAGCCAACAAGTTGCAACGACTCCTGCCAATAGCCAAGCGCAAAGCATCATTTATTATAAAAGTACAAGTCGACGTCAGTAATTTTATTCAAATCGTCTAAGAAACAAAAGTGTTTACATTGTTTTTCTTCATATTTTTTTTTTTGAATTTCTGTGTGTATTTTTTTTCAAGTGCATTGAACATTCATGTTATAAACAAGCATCGTAACGTACATGATCAAACATGTTTCAAATTGTCTTTCTTAGTTCTTCTTATTGTGTTTTTTTTTTTTGATATTTTTTTTTTAAACTAATCAAGTGTCAATTGAAATGTTTTCCTCTTTCCTTTCATTATAACAAAGTCGACGATAACACATCTTTCTAAGCCTGTTTTCAATACGTGACGTAAGTTTATCTAACAGTACTTTTTTGTGTTCAATACGCTTTTGTATAATTTTCTCTAATTACTAAAAAAATTCACTTTTCTATTATTTTTTAAACATTTTTCATACATTATGCCATTTTGCTTAATCATTGGTGCAATTTCACAGAACCGTGTTGTAAAACGTACGCGTAATGATCTTAGACATCATCTGTGTAAATATCAGCACATATTGTTCATTGCTTGGTCTTTAAGATTGATGGTAGAGTAGAGATTACTCTTTTCTTGTGCATATGATTGCATGTACAAAAACAACGTTGCAAACACATGTTGCATATTGACGTTAATTCTTTTACTTTGTCAATCAATGAATTTCGATGAATGCATGCGCTGCAACAACAAAGAGATCACTTTGCAACACGTATACGTAATATTTATTATTTTTATATCCAAGCGCCTTTCAAACTAATACTTTATTTGCCTAACTAACCATGAATTAAGTCTCAAGATTATTTTCATAAATATCGTATAACCAATTCATTAAAGGAAGATGAAAATGATCTTCAAATTTTTCATCAGAACACCCAAAATTGCTCATACGCAACGTTGGCGGCGTTTTCAAAACGTTTGGTTTCAGCAATTTTTTTTATTATTCAAAAAAATAAATAAATAAACAACAAATAAAATTAGCAATTATCATATTATATATTCAAGTTATTTGAGTTTTTTTTTTTTGTTTATTATTGATTTTTTTTACTTGAAACTAATGTTTATTCTTGCTGCGCATTTTGTGAGATAATAAATTGAAAAATACAAAATATGTCATATAAGAATAACAACTTTGCTGAGCACGGTGGCGGTGTTATTGTAGTTCTTATTCTCGTTCTCGTTCTTGTTGTTGTTGTTGTTCTTGCTACTTAGAAATGTAAGAGAGTCATAAATATATAATAATATAAAATATTATAAAATGTTCGCTTGTCAAACTAATTGATTTCCATCAATGAGCTGATTGCTTTGTTATGTTCTGCGTCCTTGCTGCATAAATCAAAGATTTCTGAGTGTGTTTTATAGTTAAGCGTCATTGCTGGCCAACAGAGCCATCATAATTTATTGACAGTCGAAAATGACAGAACATTTTTGATAAAAGTGGCAAAAATAAATAATTAAGGCAAAGCAGGCAGAAGTCTAAGATAACTGACACACTGGCACATGTACATGGTTTTATTTTTGTATCCTTGCTATTGAGTTTACGGACATTTTTGGCGTAAGCAAAACGCAGACGACCTCAAAGCCAAACGCCGCTGTCGCTGCTGCTTCTGCTGCTGCTGCTTCGACTGCGGCTCCGGCTGCAGAAAGGATATCAACATGTTTCTGTGCTCAGTTAACTCAGCTTAAAAACAAACAAAAAACAAATAGCAAATTCAGAGGACATTTACCCTGCTGACGTCATCGGTGTGTATCGTCACTTGACTCTGCCTCCGTTGTCGTCATCATCATCATCATCAGCATCATCAGCATCATCGTTTTCATCGTCATCGTCTTCGTTCAGAAAACCCAGTAACCCAGTAACAAAATTTTTGAAGCACACGAACACTCATGTCATTCGGCTCGAAGCCGACGCACAAAACGAGCGCAGCAACGCCTTCGACGGCACCTTCGGCTTCGGCTCATCGTCGTTAGCATCGTCATCATCGTCATCATCGTCATAGTCATCATCCGCATCGTTGTTGTTATGGGCAACAGAAATATGACGAACACTGTCGGCAGCTGCCTGCCAGCCTACCTTTCTCACTCTCGCGCTTTCGTTCTCTTGTACTGAAGCTTTGCCCGCGCCTTTTTTTCGCCTTTACTTTTCAATAGTCTTATGTCGTCACGTCTCGTGTCATGCCGTGTCCTAGTTTCCGCGTGCGTTTGAGCCTTCGCAAGCACACGCACACAATTTGATTTTGATTTTGTTTTTGATTTTGCTTTGTTGTTGTTGTTGTTTTTGTTTTTGTTTTCTTGCTGCAACGTGTAATGAGCACTTGGAGAACCCAGATTTACCGTTTTTTTTAATTAGAAACAAATTGAGAAACATTTGAATAAGGTAAATGCGATTTACATATACTTATGTATGCATATATGCATAGATGTATGTGTTTGCGTGTGTGTTTGTGTGTGTTTGTGTGTGTGTGCAAAACGAAGCAGGTCAGGTCAGTTGCTGATTGGGCAAATTTGTTGTTTTCGTGTTGTTTGTTTTTCTTTTCTTTTATTTTTTTTTGTTATTTGTTTTTGTAAACTTTTGATTGCATCATTTTTGTTGCTGTTTCTGTTTTTGTTGTTGTTGTTGTTGTACTGTTGCCTTATATTGATGACGCTGCCATTTATGACGTATCTCTCTTTTGCGCACTGCCACTGAAGGCCAAAAGACACCAACAACATTCCGCTCAGTCAGCACACTCTTTTGCGTTTAAGCTTTGCCCTTTCTGCTTTTTTATGTTATCCTTTCAATAGTTTTTTTATTTGCAAATGAAATCTTTTTTGTATGTATTATATATATGTAAATATATGCACATATACATATACATATATATTATATATTTTTTCTCTTTCGTGTTTTTTTTTTGCATTTGTTGTCAATGAATTTGCCTTGGCTTTTTGTTGCTGGGCAACGGAATTCATTGCACATGATGCTGCCGCCTTCACCTCATGTGCGCCTTCAGTCGCCGTGCACTCGATAAGGACGTGAGTGACGTACAAAGGTAATTATGTGCGCACACACCAACACACATGCACAAGACTTCTAACACAGCTCAGCTTCAAGCATGCAGCCTGCAGTTCGCTTATAGTTCTCTGTGTGTGTGTTTCTGTGTGTGTGTGTGTGTTTCCATTTGTTTGGAAGAAGTTTTACAGGTTAATTACTTTATTGATTCATTTGCAAAAAGTTTTGCAAAACTTTAGTTTTTAATTAAATTTATTTTATCAGTGGAATTCAAAATGAAATCATTTGACCATAAATTGACAGCTTAAGTTGAACGTTTTGAGACTTTGAGCCAACTTTGTTTCATATTTGCTTTCAATTATAAATTTTTAAACGCAATTCTGTTGTTTTGACGCAAACCCCACCACCCCTGGGACTAGACAATGGCACACGGTGTTTTTTTGTTTTTCCGCTGCCCAGTGGTGCCTTCAGTTATGGCATGAACATATTGACTTGGTTGTGTAATATTTGTTCGGTTATGTAAGCACTTCGACTGAGATTCATTAATTATAGACGATGCATTGCTGCGCCATCTGCCGGAGTCGCGCGAATGTCTTGCGAACACCGTCATTATACACTAATACATATAATATAAAGTAAGTGGAATTGTGTGTCTTCAAATTTATTAAAAATTTATATAATTTTGCATTTGATATTTTTTTCTGCTTGCTATTTTACTGCTCATGTATATGTAAAAACAATAGGTTAGCCTAGCGCTAGGCCTTGTCGCGACCAAATCGTTTCTATGCCTTCTCTGTGCTATTTGTGTGTGTGTGTGTGTGTGTGTGTTTAAGTCTAGTCGAAAATCTGTTGTTATACGATATACTAAACGGTCTTCACTTTGCATGTCCATGTCCATGTCGCCCGCCTTCTCCTTCTCCGCCTACTCCGCCTTCTTCGCACACATACCCTGTGCACCTGTCCACCTGTCCACCTGTCCACCTGTCCGCCTGAGCGACCAGCGACGCTGATGACCATCTTTAGTATTCTATGCTAGTTAAGCGCTTATTTAAACAGCGACGTCGACGCAGTTTACCTTGTTGAGATTCCCGCTTGCCACATGCCTTTCCTCAAACACACACACACACACATGCACACGTATACACACACACAGGCAGGCATAGCCTCGACTTGTTCGTTTTGGATGCCATACAAGTGATTTGCCTGGCAATCTTTGCCCTTCACTTCTACACAACACAAACCCACGTACGCGCTGAGTCGCTGTGTTGTTGTGGTTGTTGTTGTTGCTATTTCAGTTGACCACGGCTGCGAGGCGAGTGTCTTTTGACGAAGCGACATCAAAATAAGTATAAAACAGTGTTATTTAATTTTTAACGCCCTCGCGAGGCGAGGGTTTCTTTTGGGTGCAATATGGCTGCACTGCTCTCGCTTCAGCGGCTTTAAATGCACGAACGATATAATGTGCATGCGTGTGTGTGTGTGTGTGTGTGCGTGTGTGTGTGCCAAGTCAAACCAGGCATTTGTTGTTGCTGGTTTCGTTGACAACCCTAGTGCATTTTCCATATCGTATTTCAAATTGGCTTCGTACAACGTTCAATGCATTTTTCCTCTCCTCTCCGCTGCTCTCCTCGCCACACTTATCCTTGCTTTGCTTAGCAATTCTCTTTGTAATTTGTCTACTTTTGCCTACTTTCATGCTGTTGGTTTCACGTCGGCTTCTTCAGTGTAACATACATGGCTAAACACAAAAAAAAAAACATAGAAACTTTTTCAATTGACATGTTCAATTTGAATTTAAAGTAATGAAGTCAATAACCGGAAATATCAGCATATGTCAGCGCTCAACTCACGACTCACGACTCACGACTTCGACTCGATACTTAAGTGTCTTCATTATCCGACAGCGTTGCATGTCTGCCTGTCCGTCCGTCCGTCCATCCGTCTGTGCCGTCAATTTGACAATCGTTTGTTGCATTGAATTCACATTGAATATGTTTTAATTTATGCAAATCAACGTCTTTGCATTAAACTTCCTTCTTCCTTTAACTGCTTCTTCTTCTTCTTCTTCTGTTTTAAGCATTCCCCAACACTGGCTAAACTCTTGTTTTTGAGGGGCGGTGGGGGCGACGAGCTCTGCGCCATGCGAAATGTGTCATTGGAAACGAATTAGACACGTCGCCAATGCCGCTTCAGTGTACCGTTTTGTTTTCTTTTGTTTTTTGTTTTTTTATTTTGCTTTTTACTTTTTGCTTTTGTTCTTTGTGCTCTTTCTAGCGCACCTACGCTTCGACCGTTTGCCTTCTTGTTCTAGTTCTTCTTCTGATTCTGCTGCTGCCTCTACTCTTCTAATGCATGCGACTACTTGTGCTTCTTCTTCTCAGGTATCGCTTCATCGGCCTCACCGTCGACACACACATGCAAACTTACACAATTTAGCACTTGTACAATTCTCTATGCTGTTGTTGTTGTTGTTGCTTAGTTTTTGCTATATTTTTTTTCTTTCAATATTTTCATGGATTTTCTAAGTTTTCCTACGATCCGTTTTGCGTTTTATTTTTAACTGTACTCATTCGCACGCTCATATGTGCATGCAAGCACACACACACACACACACACACACACATGCATGTCTTTTGTCTCTTTTCGTTTCAAGCAACTTGTTGTAGGCGTTAACAACTTTTGCACGTGCCCCGCGGCACTCCGCGTCCACAAGCAAAACTAATATGGATTTATAAGTGTTGTTGGCGACTGTTGTCGGAACCAATAATTACCAATTTTGTTTTCAACACAGCAAAAAAAGCAACAAAAACAACAAAAATAAATACTTTTAGTATACAAGTAAAAGAAGCATATATATATGATTATATGTAAATACAAGAAATGAGGTGCTTTCGCACTTTGAATCGCTTAAATTGATTGATTGATTGATTAATTGATTGATTTATGTAGATTTGCAATTATTACGAGAAATGTATAGAAAATACTAATGAAGCCTTTGATATATAAGAAGGAAGAATTTGTTTGATCTGGACCCATTAACAGGGTGACTCAGACCACATAGCCACTTAGCAAGACAAACACGCAAGTCTAATTAAACATTCATTATAATTGGAAATGATATATGCAAGTATAATAGCCAAGATATTTGTTTAGGCAGCTACCAAGTTATATTTGCACACATTTACAGTTAATCGGAATGATGCGACATGCGTGACGAGGTTCCCGCTACGAATCGCAACGATTGCAAGTGGCCAATCCAGCGCTACAAGTCTGCCATAGCTTCTTGCCCGTGGACCTTCCTCCGCGGCGTCTTCATGCTTCAGCCTTGTTATGCATTCATTGCCGTTCTGCAATGAACAAATTATTTTAATAGCCACGCGTTCGACTTAAATATTTATGGAAAAAGACAATAATTGAAGTGCAATTAAGGAAATGCACTAAGATTGCAATGCAATCAAATATAAAATACATTAAAAAACCATGTTCAACTCACTTGATTGCATCGAAATGAATTTGCAGGACCGGCGCCGCGGCGTAGGTCAGTTCCAGTGTCGCCCGCTCGGCCCATGTGCACTTCACTGCCCGCAAAGGAAGCGCAGCGACGAGCCCAAAGCCAAAGTATCGTTTACGAATGCACCCTGTAAGCGCGCCCTGGCGTTGACTGGCGGAGGAGGAGAAGCAAGAGGAGGAGGATGGTGGCGGCAACGGTATGTTGGCAGCACTAATGCGTCTAATATTATTACCGTTACCGATATCTTATTGTCCGTAGTATTTAAATATGCATGTGTGTGTGTGTGTGTGTGTGTGCGACATATGTATGTCTTCGTTTGGTTTCATGTCAGTTTGTTGTTGTTGTCGCTGTTGAATGCAATGTAAAATGTAACTTCTTTTCGAAATGCTCAAAAAGACGCAACGCAAATGAAAGCCTATGCAAAGCACACGGCTTGAGTGCACAGCCAACCCCCGCCCGGCCGCGGTCGCTGCGCTGGGGGCGGGGCCATGCAAGCCACGACAGTGGACTAAGACAGACAACGATGATGACCACGACGACGACGACGACGACAGTGCTGGTGGTGGCCCAGGCAGAGGCAGGGGCCAACGGTGAGGGTGATGGTGACAATTTGTACGTGGAGGAACGGTGACCGTAATGAAGCCAAAGCGGCTCGCGGCTATAAAAGAACAAAACGCGCTCGTTCTGTGTCTCAGTCAAACATTGCTAATTACACGCTAACAACATCGCACAGTTAAGGACGAAATACCAGAAACACACAATAAACCAAATGTGAAGCAAAGTAAATCCAAATTGAGCCTTAAAAAAAGATACGCCGAAAATTAACAAACAAAAGAACACAAAAATACAAAACAAACATTCATAATTATAAACAAAAACAAAATTACAACAAATTATATACTTTACGGTGTTCAAATAATCTTTTTTTTTTACATTTTTTTTGAGTGAATTTTTTTTTTTTTTTAAACAATAAAAAAGCACTAAAAAAGTAACATTAAATTTGCAAAAGAAAATTAAAGGCAAAAGGATACAAAAACTACAGCATAAATCTACAACAACACATACTTTTACAGTTATACACATACAAACAAGCCATACTATTATACTAAACGCAAATCAATAGTTTTTTTTTTTGTTTTTTTTTTTTTTTTTTGGCATAAATAAGCAAATAAATATGACAAGCAAAGCATACAAATTAAAATACATAAAATATTTAAGTAATGTCATGCATTTGACGCTTTATACAATATGCAATAACAGTAACATTGAAGCAGGCACAGCGACTTAGAAGCATTCGGAACTACAACATGTGCGCAGCTCATCTCGTATGCAACCTCGAATCGAAATGCATTGCGACGCACACGTTCATACACGATGAGCCGAATGGCAAATGTTGTTGCTTTCGATGCACATCGACAGGCAACTAAGGACGCGTTGCAACATGGCCGAGACAATGACGTGCCACAAACGCTCAAACATGGCAAACTAATTTTCAAAACAAGTTTCAACAAAACTAAAGTAAAGTAAAGTAAAGTAAAGAGAACAAAAGACAAAAAGAAGCTTTAGAAAGTGCATTAAGTGAACTCATACTACGATACTTATTAGACTTGCAGGCGAGCACTGTCCTGCAGGCTGCAGCAAGGAAGGCTCATGCGTCCGGGTACTTATTGCAGCTGCTGGCCACTGCACAAGATTAGACTGTAAGACTCTTGTGCGTGTGACAGCGGCTATTGTAAGCTACACGAAGTCAACAGAACGCAACTCAACGCAACGCAACGCAACGCAACGCAACGCAATATTTCTACGCACATTTCATAGAATTTATTATTAAATTGTTATTCGTGTTAGATGTTGCACAAAAAATTCTAAAAACTTATTTATGTTTGTTACGTAGTTAGTTCGTTGGTTAGTTGGGCGTCTTGATCGCCGGTAAATGCATGGCTTGTCTGCCATATGCAGGAAACATCATAAATTTGCATTCTTGATTAGTCATCCCAGTTGGGCTCCTCTTTCTCAGCAACTGAATTATTGGTGTTCACCACACCAGTGCACGCAGCCGCTGCAAAGCCTTGGTGCTGCTTATTCTCAAGCCATTCGCTGATCGCCATGGAGAAATTAATACTCTCATCGTCACTTGACTCGTATTCATTATCGGCCATGTCCTCATAATCGAAATGTAACATTCCGTTATTGGACCAACCATTCGACCAATCCGATTCATTTCCGTCAGAGTCACGCTCAGGCAAAATATTGTAGCTAACTTGCCCCTCAATATGCATCACCATGCCATTGTCCTGGCGAAATTCACAAAATGTCTCATTCACTCAACTTCAATAACTGCAACTCACCCCATCGACTGGCATCGCATTGTCATCATATATTGGTGGCGGCATCAGCAGCGGATAACGACCCTCCAACGGATGAGGACGCAACAGCGGTGTGTCCGCACTCATAGGGCCACATCCATCGGAAGACACATCCGAAGAACGATCCGAAGAACGGTTCGGGAATAAAGGCATTTGCGCATCGTCGGTCGACATCATGGTCATCACTGGTGACAACGTGACCAACGACAAATATTGATCGTTCCTCTCATTCGAGTTCAAATTAGAATCGATATTGAGCAACAAATCAACCGATGGCGACGGCGGTGACGATGCCGACGACGATGAGTCAGTACTCTAACAAGAACAAAAATAACATATGTCACAAAAAAAAAAAAACTTTATGTATTGAAATTTGTATTTTTCCTTCTGTTTTATTAAGCTTACCTCCGAATCACTCTCAGAGTCGATTGAATCGTCATCTATTGGTTCCTTCCACGAAACATTAGTCAGCGAACCGCTGCGGCTCGACATCGACTCATCTTCCATCTGTTGGCAAAGGAATTTCATTTTTACAGCTTTTATGCATGCAGATCACAAAATATCTCAACAATATTGTAACAAGTTTACGCTCACCCCAATATTCGGCGTGTCAATTGAACGCTCCTCATCGACTTGGGGAGCATTGGCTTGGACAGCATCGGCTTGGGCAGCATTGGCTTGGGCAGCATTGGCTTGGGCAGCATCGGCTTGGGCAGCATCCTCTACCACAATCTTAGGCCTTTTCTCTGCGGGCATCAATACATTGTCCCATTCCCACAATACGCGTTTATTCGACATTCTTATTGAATTCAATTGGTTGTTCAATCTGTTCAAAGAATTTTTCAAATTTTACTAAATTTTCTGCGTACAATTCCAGAAAATTTTCCACTACCACGAAGCGCACGGTTTGCAGAGTTCAGCTCAGCTCAAAGGCAAATTTTCAAAGGGCAACTTAGCTTTTTCGCTTGGCAGTTGACAGCTTCGCAAAAACAAAAAAGAGTTGTCAAATCTTCCTAATGGTTAATGCATAGGCTTCGCAAAAAAACAAAAAAAATACCACGTCTTTTGTGAGTTTCAGTTAAAGTTGCTGTCTTGTAAAAAGCATAGCCGTTTCTCGATTGAATCAAGGATATGCCGCACTGGCATGGATCTCTGGACTCGCTTGTCTTTGCAATAGAATATTCGTAGAGAAAAATATATCGCCAATTGTAATATGCAAATTTAAGTACCATATTAAAGGATGACCATCTGGCACGCTAATCACAATCATGCATTCTATTAAGCTATTGTGAACGACTTTGGCAGGAAAGTGCTTTGTCATTGATAATAATAATGTTGGCAAAAGTTAACGGATGATTCTGTTTTTGAATTAGTAATTTAAGCTTCACATGAAACACATCTTGACCTAAGCAAAAAACAACAAAAAGACAATGCAAAAAAGGAGGTTCATACATTTACATTCGACTAGACGAAACATCTTAAAAAAAGCGCGAAAATTGTCGAAACACTTTGTTCGAAGGTTCTGTGCGCCTATGAAATACTTGTTTGTCACAAATTCCAATATTCCAAAATAGAAATGATCGAACATGTTAAATCATGTTAGGTTCATTAAACCGATTAATGACATCTTAAAAAGTACAAATGTCATTGTTTTGGATATCAGCGACTTTGAAAAAAACCACGTCCGTTTATAAGTTGATTTATTTTTAAACATATTTGCATTCATTTAAGCAAAAAATAGGTAATGTCCCTGTTTGGCAGTTGTTTTCCAGCCAGCAGCAACGAGTACACGTTTTGCGCAATTTAAAAAAAAATTGTCTTAAGTATGCGCTAATTTCAAAAACACATGCGGCCACTCATTGTGAAGTACAAAGATGAATGCCAGCCAGGGACACCCAGTACGATCGTATTACACATTTAATTTGTCTCAAGTACAAACTATTTGCACAGGCACATGTTGCCAAATGTTGCATCCTGCTCACAAACCCATCAGTATGATCGAAACACTGTGCTACTGTTCTATTTCTTATTGGGTGCGAAACAGCGCCATCTATTGGCCGAGCACTGGAAAAACGCTTGTGCATAAGCTAGTGTCGGCTAGATGGCGCTTTGCGAGTTTCATGACAAATGGTGTGTGCACGAGATGACGGTTGAAGTAACTTGTTTGAATTAAGCTTATTTAACGGTAAAAGCATATAATAATTTAAATACAAAAATATACGTTACGTTTTAGGTGATTCCTCATTTCGCTGCTTCCTGCGTGGAATGCTGTATAAGCTTCACATAGATGTTGTAAAGCTTACCAGTTGTTGGTTGTTGGTGGTTTTATTGTTGCGCGTTGATTCGTTCATGTTCGTTCGTTCGTTCGTGCATTCGTTCCTTTCGTGCGGCCTTTATTTGCTAATAAAGAGAAATTGGACCACAGTTTTTGTGTCTTGTTCACTTTTCAGTTTAGCTGAGCTCAGTTCAGTTCAGTTGAGTTCCGTTAAGTTGAGCCAAAAACTCTCAGTTGGCAACGAGTTTTCATTCCGCGTGGTCATGCGTCTCGAGCAACGCTCACCGCTGCTGCTGCGTTCGCTGCTATTAAGCTTCTTCCTCTTCGTCGTCGTCTTCTTCTTTGGCTTCACAAACGTTGACTCGTAGTTTAGTGTGTTTGTGTGTGTGTGTGCGTCTGGCTGTGTGTGTTATTATTATTATTATTGTTGTTATTGTTGTTGTTTCCGTCGTTGCGTATAACCCCTTTTGACGCATCGGCATCGGCATCGATATCAACATCATTGTCAGCATCCACAAGCGCACAGCAAACCAAAGAAGAAGAAGAAGATACAAGGCAAGTAAAGAAATAAACAAAAACTTATTAAAAAAATGAACAAAAAAATACAAAAATTAAAGTGCGACTTTAGTCAAGCGCTGTTGTTGTTTTTGTTGTACTTTTTTTGACAATTTTTTATATGTGTTAAGTGAAGTGAAAGTAATGAAAAAGGATATTTAAGCAACAAATGCAAAAGAAGAAAATGAAGTTTCTTGCAAAAGATTCATGCAAACTGATAAGAAAAATCAAAATTTTCATATGTGTTTGTGTGTGTGTATGCACATACATGTGTGTGTGTGTGTGTTCGTTGCTCTCATTTTTCATTATTGGCAACGAAATTTAATGTTTCACTTTTAAGCTTCTTTTTTTTGCGTTTCCTTTTTAGTTAACTTTAACTTTTGTTGCATGGCTTTTTGTTTGCTAGTTAGTATAGTTGCTGTTGTTGTTGTTGTTGTTGTTGTTGTTGTTGTTGTTGTTGTTGGCACTGTCAACAATTTGAAATGCTTTAATTTCTCAGCTTTGTCACACTTGGCTTTCCAATTTTTCGTTCTTTCATTTTTATATTTCTTTGCTTTTTGTTTTTTGTGATTTATTTATTTCTTTTCAGTGGTTTGCTTTTGTTTTTGTTGTTGGGGCATTTGAAATGCCTCAAAGTGTGTCAGTATGTCCCGCTGTATAACCATGATTCGAGCAAAGGACATTGTACGTTTTTTATTTGTCATCATTGTTGTAGGCGTGTGAGTTGTTGTTGTGCCATAAAACGAAATAAATAAGAGGAAAGAAACCTCCGATAATAAACGAAAATATAAGAAATAAAACTATAAACAGGAAAACCATTACTTTTCTTTATTTCCGGTTATTTCTGCATAAATACATGTATTTCTCTGTGTGTGTGGGTATGTGTGTGTGTGTGTGTGCGTTATCATTTGCCTGTATTGCCAAATGTTTGGACTCACAACACTTTTCGCCGTGAAATTTAACTGTTTCTGCCTTTTCCGTGCTGCGAGTGTATGTGTGTGTGTGTGTGTGTGTGTGTGTATATGTGTCTTTGTACTTGCTGCATTTAATATTAACAAAAATGCACAGCAACTTAACGCTCATTGCCACACAAATAATGCCCTTCTGCGGCATCATCATCATCATCATCGTCGTCCTCATCATGATAATCAACATTATAATAATTGCTTTGCTTGCATTGTTTTCACCTCAGCATCTCACCAACGTCAACGCCATCGGCATCGGCATCAGCATCACCAACACCATCATCATCATAATCGTCGTCGTCGTCGTCGTCGTTTTCATCTTCATCATTCTTCACTTCGCATAAATCTCCTGACAGCGTTGTGCTTGTTGTTGTTGCTGCCGCTTGACTGCACTGATTCAAATGAAAATTTTTATAGCATACTTCAGGGCATTAATGACTTCACGAATGCACAAAATGTATGTTTGAGGAACTTATGCTTTTTGTTGTGCGTTTCTTTCAGTCAGTCTGTCTCTCTGTCTGTCTGTCTGTCTGTCTGTCATTGTTTGAGTCTCTGCTTTGCCAACATTATGCTTAGTTCCCATCATCGTTATTATCATTATCGTAACACATTTAATTTTGGTTTGCACTGACATTCGTCCTTGCTTGGCGCAGCCGGCTTGCCAACGCCAACAACAACAACAACAAATGGCAACGGCTGCCAAATGGTCGCTCAATTTGTGCCATGCTCTGCTGAGCTGTCATGTTGTCATGTCGTGTCACATAAGCAGCATCTGTCGTCTTGGTCTAATTATCTGTTGCTTTCAACACTTTCCTTTAAGCGATATGATGAATATGAGTTTATTACAAACGTAGGAATTTCTTAATGAAAATCTTCCTCTTAAATTCAGTAAACCATTGAAATTTCACAAAAGATTATTTAATGAAACGCCTTCATTTTATCTCAAGATTTTTGGGACCAAAAGTGTTATAGATTACACTTTCCATGCCAAAATAAGAGGATCAACAATAACGAAATAAGAAAATGTCTAAGAGAGACTGATAGAAAGACAGATAGACGCTTAAATTTAAGTTTTTGATATGTATTTCCCAAAAGTTTAATAGGATAAACTAGGTTTGTGCGGATGTATGAAAACATATGTACAAATGTTAGATCTCAGTGACTCTCTTTTTACACGTTTATTGAAAGTGTAAGTTAGAGGAATAATACACATGTTAAGCGCGGCACATTGCTCAACAAACTTTATAGGGCTGAAATAGAAGACGGAATTTGCTAAATAATTGTTTAGTGAAAAGAAACTTTAACTTTGCACTAAAAATATGTGTTTTTTGTTCTTAAAGTAGGGTATTTGCTGGTCGTATACGGCTAACTGCAACAGCATTACTTGGATTTTATTATGTTTGTGTCCTGCGTCTGTGTGCATAACACACTCACTCTTATATGTTAGTTAAACAAACTATGAGCATTTGAAATGGCATGAAGGAACAAATATAAAGAGAATATTCTCCACTTTAGAAAAAGAGGTCAGTAGCCTCGCTTATTGGCTTACATTTGCCTTTAACACTAAATCACCCACACTCACGCTGACATATATACACACATACACACACATATGTGTGCACACAGACTAGAGATGGTCGCGTGTCTAAACTTTTCGCTCAAATGCAATGAAAGACAAAAACCAACGTGACATTTTCCTCTTCTTCGATGTTTACTTTACTCAACTGCTTCTTTATACATGCACTTGTACATATATACACCGATATTGTTCGATCGGTCGTTTATTATGCAAGAATTATGTTGAATGACTAATTTATAAAAGCACATTTTCTCAACATATGCGAAGTTTGTCAAAGAACACGCACGAGCCATGTTCATCTCTAGCTCAGACGCATGCAGGCGCACATACATATATACACATATATGTTATATATGAGTTTACGAGTTACAAACGCGCATTTGTTCATAAGCTAAATTGTATGAATGCGAATTGTCGCTATGTGTGACATTATGCTGCCAACTGCCAACTGCTCCAGCAGCTTGGATGCTGCCAATGTTGTTGTAGTCGCTGTCGTTGCTGCTATGCGTTTACTTTGGCAACCCTGCGGCGCGTCGACGGAACGGAACACCCGCGACCGCAATCCGCATTGCAGTTGGTTTATACAGCAAGTGGAATGACCTAAGAGTAGGTTAATGAAAATCACAATTTCTTTCTTCTTTTTTGGTTTCTTGCTAACAATATTCAATAGCATAAATGGCAGCAGCAACACTAACAACACTAACAACAACAGCAACAGCAACATCGTTTGCCAGCTCTTCTTCTTTTACGTCATTCGTTCGTTTCTTCGGCATTTGTGCTGTGACGACAAAAAACAAGAAACAACAACAACGAAAATGAGTGTGTAAGCTCAAAATCCCAATTACCATGCTTGTAAGGGTGGTGGGGCTGGCGTAGGGTTGTGAAGTAGCGTGTGACATTTTCAGTTCATTAATTTCTTATTCAATAAAAGTGTGCAAAAATTATCAACGTTGCAAACTAATTGGAAAATATCATGCACAGATTCGCCATAAACGAATCAAGTCAGAGATCTAATTCAATTTGTTTTGATTTTTGATATTCAAGCTAATATTTTATCGCGCTTCCTCTTACAAGAATTCGCAAATTAATAATTAACACACAAAAATGGCAAATCCTTCACTGCTTCGAAATCTGCCGAAGTTGTCTTTCTTCATAGTATTTTTTTTCATTCTCATTCAAACTATGAAGAAACTTCGGTGCGGGAAGAGAAAAACATGTAGTCAAGATTTAAGTGCACAATGGCCATAAAATGTTTTGCGATTGATGTCAATTTATGTACGAAAAAGGAGAAGTCAACTTCAATTAGACCAAACGAACAAAACCATGTCAAATTTAATTTGGCAAAAGGGGCGAAAAAAAGGAAAAACAAATTCAATTTGGCAACAAAAGAAGCTAAAAGCATTTAACCAGAAAGAAAAGCCAAGTGCGCTCAAGTGACTTTGTCACGTTTTGGTCAAAACGAATAAATGAGGGAACAAAGAAAAAAATAATCATAATAATAATGTATTTGCATATGGATGGCAAGAATGGCTGCTTTTTCTTGTTTCTTGTATAACAATTGCTTGCAGATACAATACAATGAGCGTAGATATGCGTTGTAGTGACAATAAGCTGCAACTTATGACAAAGAACAAAATCTAAGAACATGCCGGCTGTCCGTCCGTCTGTCCGTCAGTGTGGCCATCCGTTTGTTAGTTGACATGTTGTCTTTGAAGTAGCAAAATGCCAGTGCTTCTTCAACGGCTTCGGTTACAAATTCAATCAAAAAAACTGTCAACTGACAGTTGTCAATTTAAGGCCGTTCACTTCCCCTGCGCGCACACCTGAGCAACGCACGAAGCCAAGTCTGCCGGCACCCTTCACACACCGCAGCCAAAAGCAAACGTACAAACATATATGTATAACAGGCGTATTATGTGAATAGGAGTGTAAATGAGTGTGTGTGTGCGTGCGTTAATGAAAAGCGATACGAGATGAAAGCAAACGGACAAGCAATTTTCCCACTAAGAAGGAAAAAACAACTTTGACTCAAAGCAAAGCAAAACGGCAAAGAAAATAAATACATTTTGGTTTTATTTTCGTTTGTCATATTCTTTGGCGTGTATGACTGTGCGTGTGCGTGTGAGTGTTGGTGTACCGTGAGTGTCAGTGGGTTGACCAGAAAGGGTGAGGCTTGTGTGCAACTGTGGCCAAACCCATGTTTGCCGACACACAATCAAAGAAACAAACAATGACCAACGAAATGCGCAAAAATGAATAAACTTTTGGAAAATTCGACAGGCCAAGAAAAACGTAAACTTAAAGAATGTCAGCGGACAAGTGAGCAGCGAAGCCAATTGAAGTTTGTGGCAGACGTTTGGTTGCACCTCCTCACCTCCTCACGGCCACAATGGACAACGCGTCCATGACATTCACCAGTCTGACGCTGATCGTGCTGCTGCTGCTCATCTGCGTGATGTTCGCCTGCCACTGCCTTGGACCGCGCGCCGCCACATGGATGCGCTCCAACAAAGAGGAGAAGATTGGTCTATCGAAGAACAAGCTCTTTCATGCCAACGGTTACATGGTGAGTGCCCCTTTCTAAATGCCCCATAAGTACAACCAGTTTACACAACATCTTATATCTTATAACTGACGGCATAAGTTCAAGCAGATACATTCCGGCTCTGAATTTCTACTGAGCACCAGCGGCAGCTTCAAACGCTTCGATACAATCGACAAGGACGATCACAACAAGACCATGGACGAGTTGCAGCAGCAGCAGCAACAGCAACAACAGCTGCAATACCAAAACCGTAGTGGCAGCAGTCACAACACAGCCACCACAAGCACAACGCCACTGTGGAATCTGCCCCAGGCCGATGTCGAGCATACCGCCACAGCCGTTGCGGCCTGCACCGGCACCAAACAGCGCCGGTCCAAGTAAGACCGTTACATTCTCGTTCAGTGAGCTCAACGAGCTGCATTCACCGTCGGCAGATGTCGCGCCACCACCGCCGCCGGCTGGACATGAGCCGCCGGAAGCAGGCAATGGTCAATATCCGCGCTCGTGTCTACGTTCGCCGCACAAGCAGGCAACGTCAACAGCCGGCGTGCCACAGCCGCTTGAAGCGCCACCGCCGCCACGATTGACCAGCTCCAGCTCGGTGACGCTCGCAGCGTGCGCAATACCACGACCCATCGCAAAGCGTCAAGTTTCGCTGCAGAATGGCAACAATCCAGAGCTAGCCGCCAAAGCAGAGCAACGACCACGACATCCCACATTCGAAGCCCCGCAATTCGAGCACGAATCCCTTCCTTTGTGAGTCCGTGGAGAGTTGAAGCCGCCGGCAACGGTCCCGTTGCTCAGCCAACAAGCACCAATGGCATTAACAACAACGCTGCCCTAGCCAGCCAAGAGGATGAGCAGGCGATCCCAACACACACAAATGGCCACAACAGCAATCCCTTCTACACGCTCACCAAGCCAGAAGCGCTACCAAATGGCGAAGAGCACGGCGCGTTTCCTATGGCCCGCAAACGCTCCTGCTCGGAGACTCGTTCAACGCCTGCGGTGGCCAACGACAGCGGTGGCACGTCGGCCGCCCATGAGCTGAAGAGCCGACTGCAGGCGACGGCGAGTGCTGGCCTGCTGAAAATGCACAATACAACGAATCCTTTTACGGGTCTCACACAACGCGTCAAGGGTCCCCATATGCTGCAGAAGACCATCTCTGAGGACTTTCTCTTTCGCAAGCTGGGCGTCAATGGGCACAATGCGAATGGTGGGGTTGGTGGCGTCGGTGGCAGCGGCGGCAATGTGAATGGCACATGGTCCTTTGGTCGCTGCTCGCTGCTGCGCCAAGACTCCTCAAGCAGTCTGGGCCGACGCAACAGTTCGCAATGTTCGCTCAACTCGAGTCTGGGCTCTATGGATAGCATTAATCTTGAGCGTGCCATCTCCTGCGATTCGGTCAACTCGGATAGTTCGGTGTTCCAGTGTGAGCTCGATCAGCCTTATACACAAATCACCGGCTATCTTTGCATCGGTCTGCACTATGACAAGTAAGTGAAATTGGCACGCGCGTTGGGTGGTTGGGTTGGCTTGAGTGGCCTGAGGCGCGGCATGGCTGCGCTTTGTGTAGTGTCGGTAACTGTGTCAGTTTGCTTCCGCATGAGCACGTTTGTGCTGCTTTTCGTCATTTCACATTTCGACGGTGCTAATGTGTCGACAACCTTTTGAGTATGAGTGCACTTCAAGGCATGAGCAAACAATGGCACGTCACACTCTCGACAACAACACTGAGAACGACAGCCGGCCACCCACTGCGCATCTGCTGCAACTGCAACATTTAATAATTACCACCTTTCCCCAGAAACAGCATAACCAATGAGGGCATGGAACTTGCCGTCAGCGTGCTGGAGGCAAAAGGCTTAATTTGCCCTTTCAACGTCGAATCCTTAGACACATTCGTGCGCATTTATCTTGTGCCCGACCATGCAGGCGCCATGCAAACGAAAGTGAGTGTAAAGTTCTTATTTAAATTGGCTTAAATGAAATTAGCTATCAACCCGTCGCTTAGATTTTCAAGTGCTCGGCAACACCAAGTTACAATGAGTCCTTCAACTTTTGGCTTAAGAAAGAGCGCGGTCGACATTCGCTGTGGTTCCATCTCTATCACAATGGGCCGGCGCACACACTGATCGGCGAGGCTGAAATGGAAATTGGCGAAATACCACGACCGATCACCACTTGGATACCGCTATCGGATTCACGCAAATGCAACGCACGCTGGGGGGAGCTCATGTTCTCGCTCAGCTATCTGCCGACGGCCGAGCGCCTGACCATTGTTATTGTGAAGGCACGTAATCTCAAGCTCGATCTAACAAGTGCTGCCAATGAACAAAAAACAACGACTAAGGAGGCACAACAGGCGACGGAAATTGCCATACAAGCCGTGCAAAGTGTCTTTGTTAAGGTGGGCACAATCAATCAATCGATCGTTCCTTTACTAATATAGGTAATTATTCTCTATCTCCTTCATACCGCGCTCTCCCTATGACAGGTCTATCTAATGAACAACGAGAAAAAGGTGCTTAAGAAACGTACCTCGCTGAAGCGCAAAGACCGCTGCCCGATCTTCAATGAATCAATGATCTTCAGCGTGCCACCGCACAGTCTGACAACGGTGCAACTGCGTCTAACGGTGTTTGGCGTCGTTGACGGTGCCATTGTGCCGCTTGGCCATGTCATTGCGGGCAGTTGCGCGGTTGGCAAAGGGCTGCGGCATTGGCATCAAATGCTTTCATCTCTACGCAAGCCAGTCGCCATGTGGCATGTCCTGAGGCGTGCCACCAATCAGCCGATTTTCACGGGCGGCGCAGAGGCGGTCGTTGCCGCAATGCAGAGCACAGCAGCGCTGCAGCGCGCCAAGCGGAATAGCATTGTCTAAGCGGTCTGCTGTGCTGTGCTATGCTGTGCCATATCGACCAATCCGCAGCTCTTGCATCCTTTTCAACAGTTTGCCGCCGCCGCCGCCTTTGCCACTTCAATGGAAAAACGCGTTCAAGTAAAACAAAAAAAAAGTTAAAAAAAAAAATACTAAAACCGATTTTCTGCATCATTTGTTCTTTGTAGGTTGTAAAATGAATATTTAAAAAAAGGAAAAAAAACTAACAACGAAATTGTCACATTTTTTTTTGTTTTTTTTTAACTCCTGACGAATCTTCTCGGATCGCTCTAATTGCATTTACTAAATCTAATTGTGAAAGTGTTCACACCTTTTTTACTTTTCTTACTTTTGTTACCTAGAAATCGTACAACTTTCTATATACTAATACATATATATTTACATGCATACATATATACATACAGTCAAGCATACTAACTATAAAAAATGAAAAAAAAAAAACAAACACTTTCAGTATATATTTAAAATAATATATACACACGTTTATAGATATACTTATATACATACTTATATGTGTACTTGGAAAATTAAATAAATAAAATGAAACGCACCAAAGGATCCTTACACAGGCCTACATAATATTTGGCAAAGTATTTACAAAGCACTTGAAGAGTTGTTGGCACTCCTTGCCATGCTGACCCCTGTCCCTCTACTGCACAGTTTAAACAGTTCAAAAATAAAGCAAACAAAAATATACACGCATATATATATGTACCTAGCCTCAAAGTATAAATACAAAATATATGATATAAAAAAATAATAAAAAACAATTGTTGAGTAATACTATAAAGTTTATCAAATTCAAGCCAAGCCAAGCCGATAAAAAGTTATTTCAATGACATTAACGTTAAAGTTGAGCCAATCTTTACAGATACATATACTATATATAGGTTCTACCAATCTTTCGGCGCATTACTTAGCACACTCTCTTAGTCACAGCTTCGACTTCATTCATAAAAACGTAAACAATTGACCATTTCCAAATGATTTTAAGTTTCTTCAACTCTCAATTCTGAAATCTATGAAAATTTCCCAATGCAAAACCGACCGCAGATCATTGACAACGCCCAAAGTACCAATAAAGGTTCGTGTTTCCTGCGAAACCGATTATGGCAAAGCGGTCGGGATTTGCACGCGTAGGCGAAGGTCAAACGGTCATCACCACTTCGCCAGAGTAACAACATAAAATTAATGAAAAATAAATAAATAAAAAGAACTAAGAAAATCTTATTAGCGAAACTTTAAAAAATGTGATAATTATTGAATGAAGAAGTTTTCAAACTTAACAAATTTGAATTATTTGAGATTAAAATAAAAAAAAGAAAACCAAAATAATTTTGTAAACAAAAATCGAGTTAAGCCAAAATCGAATTTGTTATAAAGTTAAGTAGCAAATGTTGATAAGTATTATTAAAATTAGCAAAAAAAAAACAATATAAAATAACAAATAAGTTGAACAATAAAAAATATTCAAGTTAAAAATTGTAACAAGTATAAAAAAACACATTCATTTTAACAACGATTCCTTCACCGAAATCAACATAAACAAATACAAAGACATACAAGGAAACAACAACAACAGTAACGACAATAAATGCATTAAGTGTATTATTTATTATTCATGCAGATTTGAGTCATTTTACATGAAACATGAAATAAATTAAATCATTAATATTACCGTTGCACTTGTTCATGGAACCCGCTTCAAAGATTCCTATGCGAAATAGGTATTATTTTATGTGTCTGATAAACATAACAAAAACAAGAATTTTAAAGACATTTGGCAGGAGGACCTGAAAATATGAAAGTTACTTACTCCGAATTCAATACTTTTTATTGTTATCATTTTACATACAATACAACACATACATACATAATAGAATCGTTACTTTAAGGACCCAGGCTTATTTGGTACACCTTTATTTTTATGAGCCAACCAAAAACTGGGTGTGGCACACAAACACTCATACACATATACACACATATAAACACATCTAAAAGCTTTAAAACGTTCAACTGTTTTTGTTTTCATTTTTAAATAAATAATTGCAAAAAAGAAAATGTGCTTGAAAAACCGCGATTTATATGTGTACTTTTTTTTTTTTTAAACACAAACATACATTTACATACACATACATAAAAGTTCTCATATATCAGTTATAGAAACCAAGCGGGAAAACCTCAAGCAAGAAATAACTTATAATTAATAGAAGAAAAAAAATGTTTGTTAATACATTTAATATACAAATACAAAATATAATAAATAAATAAATCAGTAAATAGTTTATTGTCATGTTAAAATATATTTATATACAATACACAATTAATTATAAATTATAAAATTGATAATTATTACGTTTGCCCCAAAAGTCCAAGTGAAAAGCAAAAAAAACAAAAAAAAATGAAAGAATAATTATAAAAATAATTAATATGAAATGTTATTGAAATACAAAGGAACAAAACAAAAATGAGCGAAATAAACGCAATAAAAGTCTTTCTTTTTCAAAAACAAACAAAAGGTTTACGATCTGCGAAATACAAAAGTATAATTTCAACAACCAAGCCAAAAAAATGCCCGTTTCACTTGAAATTGAAACTTTTTGAAAGCTAAAGCAAAACTAATTATTTGCTTAGATTGTCAAAAAAACAAATATACATACATATATTGACGAAACAACGCTACGTGATCGAATTCGAGACCCGAGATGATGTCCAACAGCTGTTCGCACGCCAAGATCAACGATACGATTGGACCGACTATTTTTAGTATGAACCCTAATCGAACGCGCTCACAGCCAATGGCAGCATTAGGCACAGAGTCGCGACAACAGGCGAAGCAGAAGAAAAGCAGTGCAGTTCATGCAACGACGACGCACGATTGATGTTCGTTTCCCAACCAGAAATCCACTTGCCGACGCAAGCATTGAGGATGATCCGGCAGCGGCGGCAGCATCATTGGCAACATATGCTCAGTGAAAGATACATTGATGGGCGGACGGACGGACGGACAGACGGATGGACAGACATACGTGTGTAGGAATAGCGGGACGAATGGACAGACACGGTCCAACGATTGAAACCGTTGCAAAGTAACAAATTTTCAAGTTGTTCACATCTCGTCTTGAAAATCATTCATTAACTGTCGGTCGCTTAATTTGTTGAACACACATTTTCAAGATTGTTTCTGGCTGTTGTTGTTTGTGTTGTTGTTGGTATTGGATTGTGTATGGATCCACTTAGAGCAGACATTCGCCGACAGACTGTCTGGCACGGACAAGAATCAGTCGCTGACTGCAAGTTAACACAATCGGACGTGCGCCGCAAGATAAATCAGATATTTAAAATTATTTTAAAGACAAAACGCCAAAGTGCCAAAAGATCTGTTTAACTCTTTTGAAAGAAAAAAACTTTTTTTTTTCGCGAATTTATTTGTGTTAATAAAAATCATAAAATGTTAAATAAACATTCGAACATAGACGCGTTGAACAGCTCCGGTTTTACATCGGCGTCTTCGTCGTCTGATGAGACAACGACAACAACAACAGTTATGAATGACGGCTTGATGGCCAAGGGCGCCGTGACCGTTGCCAAGGAGCGACGCATGCTGCGTACGCCAAAATGCGCGCGTTGTCGGAATCATGGCGTCATCTCATGCGTTAAGGGACACAAAAAGCTTTGCCGTTGGCGTGAATGTTGTTGCCCCAATTGCCAATTGGTTGTTGATCGTCAACGTGTGATGGCCGCCCAAGTGGCATTGCGTCGCCAACAAACCATGGAAGCACTCGAAACGGCAGCAACGCTCACTACAATCTCAACGCCGAGCAGTGATGAGGATAATGCATCAATCACAACTAGCACAACATCATCAAAAACAACAACTCAGGCAGCAACAGGATCAACAGTGTCAGCTGCCAGCACAGTGTTGCATACGTCGACGACAGGCGGCGCCGTCAATCAGTCGACAATGAATACCTCTTCCTCAACTACGCTGCGCACACGCCAAGCGCTCATTGCTCAGAAGAAAATCTACAAACAACGACTCCGCTCGCTCCAACAATCGACATTGCATATTACTGCCGCCATGGAAGGTAAGTCTTGCCACTTTTCATTTCTTGCGTTTTTACATGTGCCAAAATTCATTTTCAATTGTATGTATGTATGTGTGTGTGTATGCGTGTGTGCATGCATTTAAATATTGTGCATTTGCCAACCAACAGATGTGTGCATGTTGTTCTCATCGTTGTTGTTTCCTTTTGATTGGCACATCAAGAATCCATCAATTAATAATGCACATGTTGCTGCTGTGCAACCACTCATGCCCCCCCTTGCACATAGGCGCATCAATTACGCGTCAACATAATTGACAGACGCATGTTTATTGAGATCGAGCATGGCATATATGGACGGGTAAGAAATCCATTAAATTGAAATTTAATGATTTCAACGTTGATTTGACTTATGCACATGCAAATATTCGAGAACACATACATACATACATACTGAAAACCTACCTGTAGTTCCTGTGGCTTGTTTAAAGTTAGGTCGAAACCAAAATAAAATAACAAAATGCGGTGCCAGACAGTCTGGCATCGACCAGAATATGCAGACAGTGCGGCAGCAAAGAAGTCAATTGTATGGAACATGAGACATGCGTATGTGTGTGACTGACTGACTAACTATCTCAACTGATCCTTGAAATTCAGGCATATATCGTATTGCATAACGCCATCTCTTTCACACACACACATAATTAACACACAGAACAGTAGGAACTGACTAGCAGAGTATCCTTATAAAAATAAAAACAACAAAAAGCAACGAATTGTTACAAACGCATCGTCAAATGAAATTGGATGCATATCATATGCGCGCAGCCTTCCTCACATTCATTTGAGACACAAAAGAAATGAAAGAAAAACAATTGAAGAAATTAATATTATTATTTTTTGTAAATTGATATTTAAAAGCGGAAAAAGTACTTGAGTCGTCATGAAGTGAAAAATAATAATAACAAAACTGCAGCCAAAAGGAGAAAGAGCAAAGAAAAAAAAATAATTTAAAGGATCAATTGAAGACGGTGAGCTAAACGCAATCGCAATACCGGCCTTCCACTTGAGATTGCACGTTCCATCTGGTTTCTTCGGAAAGGGATTCTATGCATGTACTATGTACCAGACGGTCTGGTGCCATACTGTCTGCACAGATCAGAACACATAACTAACCAGACAGTCAGGCAACCAGCCAAAGGCTCACGTATCATATTTCACCAATGCTATTGACATCTTTGCAGCGCATGGCTGACAATGAAAAGGAACAAGTAACAAATTGTTCAAAGTACAAAATTTCATGCAATAATCGAATAGCAGGATCATCAAAAGAAATAAACGACATGCCACTTTGTAACGCCCATTTGTAATAAACGCCCATATTTGGTATTTTTTTTTTTTTTTAGAGTACAAACAACGTTTTCCCACGTTCAGCTCACCGCTGTTGGAACGCATGCGTAAACGTCGTGCGTTTGCTGATCCGGAACTGAATTACGCCATGGATGCGACAGCGACAATGCTCACGACTTCGATTGCACCACTACATTATGTTACGTCAATAACTCTCCCACTGCAAGAGCCAACCACGAACAGTAGCAACGGTAACGCCTACTACGAGCTAGTGGCGGCACAGAATACTCCAAGCTTGTATAGCTGTTCCAATGCCGTGTCTGAGGCGCCGACGCTTGCCATGATGCAACAACCGCCTATGCAAATAAAAGAAGAATTTCTAATGCCTCAGACAATTGTGAAGAAGCCTAAATTAAGCTTTTCCATTGAGTCAATAATTGGTCTTACACAATGAAACTATTCTCAATGTTTCCGCTGACTGTACATAAAATATCTTTTTTTTTAATTAGTTTAAGGTTTTAAAAAACAAATTTTTTTGTTTTTGTGTTAGTTTAAGTTATAAACAAAATTTTAATTTTTTTTTTATGTTACACAAATGTAATTTATTATATACGAAAAAAAAAATGAATATATCATAATAATGTATGCAACGCAACAGAGTTTTTTAAACAGGCTTATAATCCAATTTGCTTTCCAGTTTCTTGTTATCCGACACTTTGCGTACAGCCTTCATAAAATCCTCCTGTATAACATATTCGCGTTCAGCCCTGCAATATAACAAAAAACCAAATAATATTACATTAGAATTTCTTGTCCAATTATGAGTGAGGTTCCAACCAGAGCAGTTGTCTCAATTACCTGATAGCAAAGAGGCCTGCCTCTGTACAAACGTTACGCAAATCGGCACCGTTGAAGTTGTCCGACAGTTTGACAATCGCCTCGTAGTCAATCTCACCATGCTTAGCTATTTTCAGTGCATGGATTTTCAAAATTTCCAAGCTAATTCAATAAAAGGTTTACTTATTACTTATACATACACTTTGATTAGTGCCAATTCATTAAATAGAAAACTACATACCGCGCTTGTTCATTAGGTAGAGGAATTTCAATTTTACGATCCAAGCGTCCGGGACGCAAGAGTGCAGGATCGAGTGTATCGGGACGGTTTGTCGCCATAATCATTTTTACTTGACCAAGCGAATCAAAGCCATCCATTTGATTGAGTAGCTCCATTAGCGTGCGCTGTATCTCACGATCGGCCGATGTGCCTTCTGAGAAACGTCTACCGCCGATGGCATCAATTTCATCCATAAATATGATACATGGCTGATGATCGCGAGCGTAGTTGAACATTTCTCGAATAAGCCGGGCACTTTCACCAATATACTTGTCTACAATAGCCGAAGAAACAACTTTCAGGAAGTTTGCGTCCAATTGCGAGGCAACAGCACGAGCCAGAAGAGTTTTGCCCGTACCAGGGGGACCGTACAGTAGGCAACCTTTAGGCGGTGTAATACCAACACGCAAAAACAACTCTGGATTGAGTAGAGGCAATTCGATGACTTCGCGTAATTCGCGTATCTGCTCGGTAAGACCACCAATGGCGGAATATGTGACATCTCCAGGGTCTTCATGTGACATATTGTACACAAGCGGATCGACCTCACGCGGTAGATAACGCATTATAGTAAGGGTCGTCATATCAAGAGCTACACGCGTGCCCGATTTTAGTTTTGTCTTATCCAGTTGTCTACGGCAGCCAACAACATACCGTGGGCCATTTGTAGCTTTAACAATAACTGCAAGTCAAAAAAAGTTCAGTTATATATTGATTATTAAGAAATGTAATGTTACTTACACTTATCCTCGGTCAACTGTTTCAGCACTTCCCCTACGATTTGGCCAACACTCTGCAACGCCTTTAAGTCATTCTCTGATTTGTCATATAACTTAGTGAGTTCCTTGATTTCTTCTCGTTCTGTAATGTCATGGATTGATTGATTACAAAGGCTACAACTAATTGATTTGTTGACGCTGCTTACTTTCTTTGAGCTCTACCCTCCACTTCCTTTTTCGCGTTCGAATAATTTCTTTGTATAGTCAGACAGCGCCTTTTCGCGCACACCTTCAGTGGGTACACTTGTAGTCATCTTGTTCACTTAATTACTTTTAATGTCTTATAAAAATGAATATGAAATGATTTTACTTAAATTCACTGAGCGATGACAAACAGAAATTGCACTAAGAATGCCGCTAATATGATTACGCTATTAGTGGAACAGAGACGAACATAATCAGCCAGGGATAATTAAACACTTGGTGTAAATATCAGGGCTGCATGCATTATCACATTATTGTGCGAGTAATTCTAGGGCAATTTTATTTAATTCGCAAATGACAAAACATATTCGCAATCTTTAATTTTGACGGGCGTATTTAGAAACAGCTTTGTGAGTTTAAATTTTCACTAAGCATCAAATTATAAATGGACAATATCAAAACGTAAGCATACCTGTGAATTTCATTTCTTATATAAATTATGGTATTTTTTAGTACATTCCTTAGCGTTTTCTAGAAAAACCTCATTTACTTGGGCAGTTTCCATGCCAGCATGTTTCGGAAATTTTCATTTAAAATTACTACAAAAGACTTCGTTCATTTACGCAAGGTCTTTTTGTCTGGAGCTCTGTCATTTTTAATTCTTTACATAAAAACTATTAAGATTATTTTCTCTTTCATTTGTAACATTATCTATGAAAAAATACTGCTTTGAAAACAAAACAAATTATTTAAAACTTAATGTGGGCTTGTGAATCTCCTTTTCAATCATAAAGCGCTAAAAGTTCTAGTTGCCTCCGAAAATTCTAGGAATACTTTGGTATTGTTGCTTACCACACGCGTCTTTCTCCTCTCGAAACTTCTTAACACCTTTTACCAGAAGCTCGAGACGCCTGCGTACTTACGCCGCGTAAAAAACCACCTTAATATAGATTTAAAATCCGGTAACCGGAGTCCTGTCCATAATTAAACCTAGTTTACCTATATATTTCTGTCCATTGACATATGAAAATAAACGCGACATTCACTAATTTATTTATTAATAATGTTGCTTTTTAAGAGACAGAAATGCTTGAGCCGAAGAAATCGTTTATTTTTTGAAAATTTTATTCGCATTAATTGGGAAGCAAACACAAGTATTCAACAATAGTTCGTCCTTTTTGTACTCAATCTAGCCTGTCTTGAGAGCAAAGAAGTGGCAGCACTGATCTGGTCATACACAGCCAATGGTAATTGCCGAAAAATTACCATCGTCGTTTCCGCTTTCGCTGCAGAATTTTTTTTATTATAAAATAAAATTAGTGCATTTAGTTATTACTAATTTTAAAGTAGTATAAAAACTAGTGCAAAACGTAATTTTTTAGTTAACTACGACTTAAGTTTGCTAAGAAAAAAAAAAAATCATAAGTCGGTCGTTTCAACTTATGAAAACTCATTCGGCAAAATTACGGAAAACAGACAGCTACACATAAAGCAAAGCAAAACGAGCGAGAAGCGTTGAATTAAAAAAAAAAAACAGTCAGACCAAAAATTGAAATCGTGTTTTTCATTTTTGCGGAATTTTCAATCTACTCGTATAAAAGTCAAAATTATATGAAAATAAACGAAATTCTCCAAACAGATTTCGTTTTTATTCCTAGCGCAAAGGTAAGTGCATAAAATACATATTTTATTGGCTTATGGGCGATGTGTATACATACATATTGGTTTATTGAAGTAGTGGAAGGGGGCGACTTAGCGTCGACAGACAATTGCGTGGTGGCAACGACAGTCCATGTGGCCGGGAAATATTCAGTTGCAGTCTCGAAAAATGTATGTCACCTGCAATTGCACTTAGAAAAATTATCGTAGACGCATTTTATTGTGCACCATATTGAGTCCATGGTGCTTCTGACTGCGCCATGTCGTATCGATTTTTGGTAGTGTTGGAAAAAAAAAAAAACAAATCTCGCCTTTTGTTCTCGTAATCGACCAACGCCAGTAGGCTTTGGAACTACTTTTAACGAATAAAATTCTTGTGTCAGTTTAGTTTATTGAGTCTGTGCAAAAGCACAGTAATTTTTAATTTTCTTTTTAGTTTTTTTTTTTTGTTGAAGAGTGCGGTTGGATTATTTAATTCGTCAATCGCCATAAATTGTTCAATAACATTTTTTTTCGCGTAGCAAACTGATACTTTTGAGTGAGTGGGATATTCGATTCTTCGATTCGACTTACATGTCATATTTTTTTTCACCTTATTTTTTCTTTAGTATTTAAAAATATTTTAAAGATTATATTTGGAAATTTAATAGGTATAACAGGCGACATTTATTGAAATCTTTATTGGTAAGAGAAAATAAACTTTGAGCTCAGCATGTATACAAGCTCATTTGCACCGAACGCTGGTGTGCAGCAGAGCACCGGCTTTTATGGCGGAAACGCAGGTGGCGGCCCCCGTCACGAGCGTCCTAACTTTCAGCGCAACAACGGAGCCGGCATGTTCGCAGTGAACGGTAGCGGTTCAAGCGGTGTGCACTACAATCCGGGATTTGGTGCCGTATATGGCATACAGAGTTCGTTCCGCAATAGTGGTGTACCCTCGATGCAGAATGGTGGCAGCTATGCCGGCAGCAATGTTGGCGCTGGCGGCTTTCAACCACGCAACAAAAATCCCAATTTCGTACCACGCTTTCAGAAGGGTAACGGTGCCAATGTAAACGTGTATCCCTCGAATATGAATTATCAGATGAACAATATGGGACTTGGTATGCTTTCCAAGGAGGAACGAGCTGAGATACAGCGCGAAAAGGCCAAGAACCCAGGACGCAACCTTGTAAAACCGCAGTGGGAAAATTTGCAACCGTTTGAAAAAGACTTCTATGTCATGCATCAAAACACAGCGAATTTGAATGAACAAGCAGTCGCCGAAATGCGTCATGATCTTGAGATTACAGTCTCTGGTAACCTTATACCCCATCCAGTTGCCACATTCGAGGAATCGTCGCTACCATCTCACATTATCGATGAGATGAAGCGTCAAGGTTTCTCCAAACCCACCGCTATTCAATCGCAGGGCTGGCCCATTGCGCTCACTGGTCGCGATTTAGTCGGAATTGCACAGACCGGCTCTGGCAAGACACTGGCCTACATGTTGCCTGCCATTGTGCACATCGGCAACCAGCCACCATTAATGCGCGGCGAAGGACCTGTTGCCCTTGTGTTGGCGCCGACACGCGAATTGGCCCAGCAGATTCAGTCCGTTGTACGTGACTACGGACACTTGTGCAAGCCTGAAATCCGTCACACTTGCATTTTCGGTGGTTCATCGAAGGGACCACAGGCACGCGACTTAGAACGTGGCGTTGAGGTCATCATTGCCACTCCTGGCCGTTTGATTGACTTCTTGGAGAACCGTAATACAAACTTGATGCGTTGCACTTACCTGGTGCTTGACGAAGCTGATCGTATGCTCGACATGGGCTTTGAACCTCAGATACGCAAAATTATCGAGCAAATTCGTCCCGACCGACAAGTTGTCATGTGGTCCGCAACATGGCCCAAAGAAGTGCAGGCACTTGCTGGTGACTTCTTGAACGACTATATTCAGATCAACATTGGCTCCATGAATCTTTCGGCCAATCACAACATTCACCAGATTGTCGAGATTTGCACCGAACAAGAGAAGCCGCAGCGTTTGGTGCACCTGCTGAGGGAGATTGCCCCGACTACCAATAACGCAGCTAATAACTGCAACAAGATCATCATTTTTGTCGAAACCAAAATTAAGGTAAGGCACAACAAATTTACAAAGGCTCAAACGATATGCTATTTTAAAATTACTTCGTTTATACTTTAAGGTTGAGGAAATACTTCAAATTATTCGCAGTGAAGGCTACACCGCCACTTCTATACACGGCGACAAATCGCAGACCGAACGTGACTCGGTTTTGAAGGATTTCCGCAATGGCAAATCAAATATACTTATCGCTACTGATGTGGCCTCGCGCGGCCTCGACGTGGAGGACTTGCAGTATGTCATCAACTATGATTATCCCAATTCGTCCGAGAACTACGTACATCGCATTGGACGCACTGGCCGTTGCCAGCAACTTGGCACCGCTTATACTTTGTTCACGCCCGACAACTCGAAACAGGCACGTGAACTCATCGCAGTATTAGAGGAAGCCGGACAGACACCGTCGCAGCAGCTATTGGATTTGGCACGTTCGTTGGGCAATAACGGCAATTCGCGCAACAACAATAAGCGTTGGCAGAACAATGGCGGCAGCGGTAGCAGTTCACAGTATCAGCGCAACAATCCCTTGAACTACCAAGCGGCCAATGGCAGTGGCGGCTATAATGCCAATCGTGGTGGCGCCAATCAATACCAGCAGTATGCTGCAGGCGGTAATGTTTATCAAGCCGGCCAACAGCAGCAGAATGGCGGCAATAATGGCAACAATTGGAACAATCGTGCTGCCTCTGGCGCTGCTGGTGGCAATAACTTGGCTAACAGCGGCGATGTAAACGGTGGCGCAAATGGACGCGTCGGCGGCTATCGTCCACGTGCACCATTTAATAACAACGGGCCACGAGCGGTCATGAGCTATCATACGCATGGCGCACCGCCACCACATTTGCAATCGCACTTGCAGCAGGCCAACGGCGCTAGCTTTGTGCCACAACAACAGCAGGCTTATCGCCCACGCGGCCAATTTGTGCCACCGAATGCAGCCGGCAACAATATGCCACGCTTCCAGCAATTTCAAAAGCGTGACTATCAACCGCATTATCAACAGCAGCAGCAGCAAAACAAACCGAAGCATGCCGGCGAAGTGCAGCAACAGCAAGTGGCTGATGCCGAGCAAAACAACCATGTTGCCGCTATTGCAGCTGCCGTAGCCGTGGCCACTGCCGGTGAGTATTCGCCAAGTGCCGGACCGCATTACACTCCGGCCAATTCGCCACCGATTGTGGCAACTGCCGGTAGTGCTGCCCATGCACAAATTGCCGCTTCGGGCGCTTACATGTACGAGGCTGGTGGCATTGTCACCACTGCGAATCCGGCTGGTAATCCGTATGGCAATCAATTTGGCATGCTGCCGGCATCGGCCTATTATGCACAACATCAGTATCCAGCTGGTGCAGCTGCCACTGGTACAGGACCAGCAGTCGTTGGTGCTGTCGATCCGGCTCAACACTAAATACAAACGTGAGTTATCATGCAAAAAACTACTATGGAAAACAGTCAAATTATTCAAGCATTTAATTGTTGCAATGAACTGATAATATCGATAATCAATGTTATCTCTTAGATCCTTTGAATGTTAATAACGATATGAATATTTAAAATTCTATAAAAACCAAACCAAAAAAAAATTATAATATATTATTTTCTAATCATTTTCTATTATTGAACTACGCTACACCAAAACGACACTAATTGCATTAACAACAACTACAACAACCACAACAACAACGGGAAACACAACTCTTCCAGAGCACGCAAAATGTCGACAGCGTTCGTTGGGTCATGAGGAGGGATGGCGGCGAGCATCAACGACGGACAACGATAACGTTAGCGATGTTAATGTAAGCAAATGAAGAGTGAGTTTGGGCTACAAATTAATTTCAATTAATAATTATTAAAAAAGAAAAAAATTATATAAAAATACTTAAGTCAAATTTCGATTGGATGTAAGCAAAACGCTAGAAAACCAACAACAAATATTCGATTTGTAAGCGAACAACACCGAAAAAATCAAAAACAAAAAAAACAACCAACAAAAAAACAAGAAACTCTAAAATAATAAACAAAAATTTTGTTTATCGAAATGTTTGACAAACAATTTCGATAATGACTGTTTGAGACAGTCGACAATATTTACACACACACACACACGTACACATATACTTACAGATAATGCCAATTACAAAAGAACGTGTATACGCAATGCAGTAACACAAAACAAAAATAACAATGATAATAATTATAATGATGATGATAATAAATTTACATTTTGAAACAATTAAATTATGATGAGTTGTAGTAGATGATGATGTTGAGGAGGATGATAATGATGCTTAACAATTGTAACAACATGTATGGCTATAAAGAGAAACGAAATTTTCATTATTAACGAAAAAAAAGAGTTGAAAAACGAACAAAAAAAGCAAAAAATACTTTCGATTTTAATACCAAAACATAAAAAAGAAAAGACACAAGAGTTTTTGCATTGCGGCAGAAAAACAGCACAGATTAAACTATTAAAGGATCTTTACTAAAATATAAAAGTAAAATTGCAAATGCAAAATTTATATATGTTTTTATTATTTTTTGTTTATTTTTGATTTTAACAATTAATATTGAAACGCAGAAAACGCTGAATTTGTCTGAATCCTTTTTTTCTTTAGTACGTACTATGATGATCATTATTATGTATTTAACTACACGAATGCTTCTCTCTTAAACATGATTTTTTTCTTGTATTAACTTTAAAACTTTTTCCCAAAAATTTCAAAAACGAATGTTTTAAGAAACAAAACAAAAATGTTGCTAAGTTGAAGTATTGAGGTAACATATTTAATCAAATTCAACAAACTACGGTAGCAACAACAAATAATTAAAAAATAACGATTTGCTAAACAATAATTATAGGAAAAAATTAATTTCACATTGGAATTTTTCGAATAATAATTAATATATAATAAATAAAAAGCAAACCACAAAAATTTATAAATTGAGCAACAAATGTTTTGTAATGCCAAAATACTACAAACGAAACCGACGAGTATCGACTATATTAACTATTAATTAATTTCTAATTATTAAATTTTTTTTTTTTCGTTATACAAAATTAAACTTAAAGAAGAAGAAAAAAATGTTTTGTTGCTTTTGGCATACAACTTCTCTCATTGAAGACATAGAAAGAAGAAGAAATGAAAATGAAAAAAACAAAATTTTCGTATTAAAAAAAAAAAGTCGAAATTTTCTCATTAAAAAATAAACGAAAGAAACTAAAAAAAGAAAAGCCGCCACATTCATCCATAATATAAAAAAAAAATAAACTTATCGATAAAAAAAACAAATACATTTTAACAAAATCAAGTAAATATTTCTAAGTTTTCATTATAATTTATGCTTTTTGATTTTAAAATTTTCTTATGCAAGATTTTCTTTGTAAACTATTTGATTTTCATAATTGAATTATGTATATTCTGTTTTTGTTGTAAGTACTTTAGAAAATCCATAATTATAAAAAAACAGAAAAACAATTTAACACACACATACGCAACTTGCCTTAAAAAAAAACAAAAAAAAGAAATAATTCTTTAAACTAAAAATATGAAAAACAGAAAAATCGGAAAGAGAAATTTTGCAGCTTGATGAGTGGAAATGAAAAGAAAATAGAATGAAATGGAAACGGTTTAGTAATGTGTAAGTGTAATGGAGAGAGAACTAAAAAAGAAAGACGACATTTAGACCAGACTGTGACTGAGCAATAAAAGAAGAAAAAAACAAAACCGTTGGAATTGAAACGTGAGCAAAGAATTTATAAAGCTGATTCAGACTTATGTGCATTTCAGGGGCGGGCGGGGGAATGTAGCCAAGTACAAATTACACACAAACATACGCGACTGATAGACAGACAGACAAAAGAAATGAACCGCAAACCCATTAAGAGAATAAAGTTAATGAAACTCTGCAATGCTACTTTGTTATAACATTTATTAGTTATGCTTTGTTACAGTTTTCTTATTGTACCAAAAACAAAACAAAAACAAAACAAAAAAAACCTAAGAAGATAAAATTTATTAATTAATAAATGCATTAAAAACACACAAAATAAATCCAAAAACTAACAAAACAAAAAGTAGTCGAAAGCGGAAACGAACGAACTAATTTTGTATGTATGTATTTTTGTATAGATTTTAGAGCTTTAAACATAATTTTTGTTTGTGTTTCTACTAATTGTTGTATGTCTGTATGAAGCGCGACATTTTTTTATAACATATACATATATAATATATAAAAATTATATATAGTATATATAAGTGAAACGACACAAAACTGAACAAGCCAAATAAAAGTATAAAAAAAAGTGCGTAGCAACATGCAAACAACAACAACAGAAGCAAAGTATGAAAGAAAGCGAGAAACAAAACAAACAAAAAAATTATGCAAAGTGAAAAAATAAAACAAAAGTCGAAGCAAAAGTTTTCTTTTCAATTGAATTAAGTACAAAATTTTAAATATTATATTAATAAAAAGTCAAAAATAGCAAAAAAAAAAAACGTTAAAGTATTTAACTAATACATTAATTAATAATAAAAACAAAAAAAAAAAGAAAATCATAAAAAGGCTAACTTCAAAAAAGAAAAAAAAAAGGAACCAAACAAAAAAAAATTAACAAAACGCATACTTACAAACAGAAAAAAAAACAAAACAACATGGATCTCTTAAACATTTTTTTTTACAAGTTGATAACCGCAATTAATTTAACGCATACAACAAAAGTAACAAAAAACAAAACAAATAAAGAAACTCGAAGTTGAAAAGCAGAAAAAAATCTATGCAACAGAAAAAGCATTAAATTTTTAATTGAATTTTTAGTTTATTTAATACTTATTTGTTTTTTCCTTATTGTAAAACTTACTGTTTTTCATATATATTTTTTTTCACTTATTGAATTAATTATATTATTTTTTTATACATTTTATACACAATGTTACTAAATCAAGTAAGGAGAAAACGCGGGAGCGTCATTTCCAAAATGGCCGCTCGGGCGTTTTTTGCGCAACCAAAATGTGATGATGTGATAGACTTATATAAAAAAATAAATATATATAAATATGTATATATATATATACGCATAACTGTATATATATATGTGGAACATTTCATTGTACTACTTACTATGGATGACATGAGGCACACATTCTTTTTTTAAGAAATAAAACTTAACATTTAAGTTGAAAAAAGAAAGAAAGAAACAAAAGAACACACAAATTGTACACAAATAGCGGACAAGCAGACAGACAGACAGATGAACAAAAAGTAACAAAATCAAATTCAAAAGTAACAAGTAACAAGTGATGTAATAAAAATATGAAAACATGAAACAACAAATTAATAATTAGCAAAGAAATTTTTTTAATAAAAACAACAAAAAAAAAATACAAAAAATAAATTTAAAATAAAAAAAAACAAATACCTTAAAGCCGTTTATGTGAGCTGAGTTGCGGTGAGCAAAGGGGGGAAACTTGCTCACGCAAAACTCAAATTGCCGTTAGCTCCTCATTTCAAACGCCATTAAATAAGACTCCAATATTTATACATACATACACATATACATATATGTATATGTATGCATGTGTGATATGTACACAGTTGCAAGCAGCGCCCCCTTTTTTTGTATAATTCCACACAAGAAAAACAAAGCGAAAACAAAATAAACAACTTAAGTATATATGTAAAATGTAATTTTTTACATGTTTTAGAGACCTTAAATAGTAAGCAAAAATTTATCGTAAGCACTCTCAAAGAAAACTACAAACAAACAAACCAAAACCAAAAAGGTATTCGAAAAAAAAAACATAATTTAATTAATTAATTAATAAAAAACAAAAAAACCAAGCAAATGAAATTGAGTGCATTTGGCGAAACTGCCTGACGAAGAAGAAGAACGTTCAATTAAACTACTGAATTACTTAATTGATGACAATTTTCTACGTTTTTTTCAACACCACGCCTCAACAACGCCTCCCCCCACGACGCCCCTAAAAGTAAATACTTAATTTTTGTTGAAAACATTAATATACAAATAACTTAAATAATTCACTTGTAATAAGGCATTTTTTGTTGTAATAAAAAATAAAATTAGCAGCAGAAATATTAAAAATATACGAAAAAAAGTGTTGTTTCATAAAGAGAAAAAAACAAAAAAATTTCTTTGTTATATATTTTAATTGTATGAATTTTTATATACCAAAACAATATGCTGCAAAAGTGCAAAAAAAGCGTGAAGGAAAAAAAGAAGAAATTAAATTAAAAAGTTATTGTTCCAACAAAGCAAATCTGCAAACGAGCGCGAGAGAGAAAGAAATGTTTTAAGAGAAAAGCAAAAGTAAAATTTTTTAGCTAAGCAACAACAACAACAACAGTACAGTCATAAAGAAGAACATGTAAAGTGCAAGTGTAAATTTTGCGCTTTTATTATTTTTATTGTATTATTTTATATTTGATTTGTTTAGGTAATTCTTGAAATCAATTGTTTTAAACAAACGACAAAGAAGAAGCGTAAAAGCAAAAAACAAAAAAATAAATAAGTAAAAACAAAAACTGTGTGATATTCAAAAAGAAAATGTGAAGAAAATCGTATAAATTAAGTGAAAAAATGTCCAAAAAGAAAACAAAACAAAAACATGAAAAAATATGTATTTAAAAAAAAAAAAGAAATGTTGTTTAAGCCAAAAGCGAAAATAATAAGTTTAAACAAGAAGCGACAAAAAAAGAAAATGTCCAAACATTTTTTTTTTCTGTTTTGTAAACAATTTTTGAACAGTCACATACGCACACATAGAAATACACACACACACATACAAACATATATGTACACATTTATATACAAAAATTGTATATTACAACAACACTAAGTCCATGTATACAAAACAACAACTACAACAATGTGCAAATTAACGCTGAACGAAATTTAAAAATAATAATAAAATATTGTTTTTAAATCGTTCGAGAAATGATGATGAAATTGTAGCATGAAGCAGAAATTATGTTTGTGTGCGCAACTAATTTGTTTATATAATTGTTAATTAATTGATTTTTATTTTGATTTATAAAACAATTTCTTTTGTTTTTGTTTTTCATCTTTCAAAATTGTATAAATTCAGCTCAAAATTTAAACAAAAACATATTTTTGTGCATAATTTAAGAAAAATGTTGGCAAAACAAAAATGCTTTCAAGCTATATATATATATATATAAATTTTTTTTGTTTATTTATTATTTTTATTATATATATTATTTTTTTTTTTTTGGGTGTTTTGTGTGTCAACTTAACTTAACACATACAAAATGTATAAACAAATTCACTCTTTGAGCGTTTGATGACGAATGAAGAATTTTGGGATATGTAATATTTTTTATTATTACGTATTATAATTATTATTATCATTAATTACATACACACAGACATGTGTGAAAAACGAGCAATTTGTAATGGCAGGAAAAAAATCCGAAAAAACACACATAATTGGAAAGGAGAGAGAGAGAGCGAAAGCGAGCGAGAAAGAACAGTTGAAACCTGTTTACAGTTTATAACAGCTTAGAACAGTTTCGAACAGTTCGTAAGAACGGTGTGACATCATCGCGCAAAACGAATGAAGAATTTCAAGCAAAATAAATGAATAATGAGAAAAATAAAATATTAATGTTTGAAAAACTGTAATAATTTGTCAAAATTAATGATTTGAATTTTGTGTATTTTTAAGATAATCGAATCGAATGACAGAAATAATGAATATTTGAATAAATAAGTAAATCAATAATGATATCTGAAGAAATATTAAAAAAAAATAAAATAAAAAACCAATGCATTTTTTATTATGTTGGGTTGATTGGGCAGTTTGGTCTTATTTGATGGGAAGCGCTCAACCGTGTGTGCCTTAAGGAGTTACGTCTCCTTAGAGTCACGAATAAACGTGTATTTTGAATATTTTTTTTTCAATAGAAATTTTTACAATTTTATAAATGTAATAATACAACTTTGTCACGTATTAATTAAAGTTAAGTTTATTTCACCAGAATTTCAGAAAAAATATTAACAATATGAAGAGTTACAAAGCTATACAATATCGCCCTCTTTTTCAAATAGTCCTTTGCGGAACAATCATGACGTCTTAACTGTTCACCCAAATCATTCAAATTCAAAACACAAGTAGCTTGAGAATGTTCCCGCGCTCAATCGAAGGTTTTGTTTAATTTTGAAAATCAATTCGATTAATAGATTTAGGTTATAAAGAAGTTGTGCGAATTTCATCAAAATCCATGGGTTTTAAATGAGACAAAAAGTGGTCACCGCAAACACCCGCTTCTACTTAAAGAGTATTCTATCTATATAGTGGAAAACGAACTCTTAAATGGACGGACATTTTGGGCAAAATTTTGACATTTCAACTCGGTTCAAATTACGACCACCAGTAGAAGAATGCGAAAAGTTCCAATTAAAATTTTCAAGCCGACCATAAAAGTGCGTGCGAGGCATACACATCCATCTCGCTTCGACCAATCCTTAAATCAAAACAGAACAGCACACAAAGACGAATGGCAAAATTACCACCAGTTTGGCTACAACAATTGTCAACGTCCATAACAACAAATATGATTAGATTTGCAACCGAGTTTTTTAAGGGTCCGTTTTCCTCTCTATGTTTGCAATACTCAATGGTTTCTACTAGCGAGCGTCAGAGAGGGCGCCGTTAATTGTTTAATAACTCGAAAAGTATTCGTTTGATCGTCTTGAAATTTCCAGAGAATATTTTCAATAAATGCAAAAAATAATAATTGATTTCTTTTAAATTCTAAGGAAACGTAAAACCCTTAAGATTTGTTAGTCATTCGATATGCTAGGTTTGTATTCATTGAAAAATTAATATTTGTGTTTTGTTTTTTATATATATAATAATTTATTTCAATAATTGTACAATTCACATACTACACATACATATATTTATTTATATATATAGGTAAATTGTATAATAAGAAATGTTTGTAAAAATGTCTTCAATAGTTCGGTTGTCGGTGTCATCGTTAAGTTATTAATTTAATTATTAATATTATTATTTATATTGATTATATAGATGTATATTAATCGCCCGCATCATGCCACAAAATTCCATGAGAGCTGACAAGAAAGCATGCAGCGACACGTCTGGCGCTTAGACATAGAAAGCTAACACATACATATATGCGTAATTTAGTTAATTAGTTTATATATGCATACACAAACTTGAAAGAACTAACAGTTTATAAACAGACTGAACTAACCAACGTATTTTATTTGAGAATGATTTTAACATGAAATATAAAGAGAACGGCGCCAAATTGACGATCGTGTTGCATTGCATTGGAGGCAGCATTTGGAAATACATACATTTAGCTAAACTTTATTGGATATCTTCACATTGATGTTCATTTTTTTTTTTTAGTTGAATTGGCTTTAAGACCGTGCAAACGACACAAACAGACAAGCGAACCTTGATTACTGACACAGGTCTTTGAACTCATGTCATTGCATTTATTTGTTAGGTTGTTTTGTACTGCTGCAGTCGCCGTTACTGTCGTCTGCTTAGCCAAAACTGCAACAGGAGTTTGTCTTCTTCGCTGTCTTGTAAAATGCCTTGCTTTGCATCGACAAATTCTCGGATTTGAGAACCATATCGTCCAGCTTCTCACCACGATCGAGTACTGCTTCAATTGTGTTCTTAAGTATAATCTTCGTTTCATCCAAATCATTTTGCATTTTTGTCAGTGGATCAGCCTCACGTGGGTCTTGATATTTCGCCAAGAATGCGGGCAGCAGATCAAAATCTATTGACGCACCCGGCTCTTGCCACAATTCTGGCGCAATTTTTGCCGTAAACTCATCTAGTATCTTTGTGATAAGCGTGTGCGCCACTCTCTGCGGGTATTCATGGTCACCGATCAGAACACCGGACAGATTGTCAGCGCGTACATAGACGTGGCACATGTAGGCATCCTGTTTTACCGACTGCCGCATCGCCGGCTGTGTACGCTCAACAATGGTCTTCGATGCGAAACTGCAAAGTCATGATCATAACAAACCAAACAGAATCTTGTAAGTCAGTGGTCAGTGGTTTGAATCTACGTTGTTATTACTTACGTCATGAAGTCGTTAACGGTGCTTCGTTGAAAGAATGAGAATGATTGCAGGTCGAAGGCGGATTTCAGTAGACGGGCCTCGCCAGTACCCTTGTAAAATATACCCAAAGCGAATAGCTTCACCATAGTTTTGCTTCTTTGTTGTTTTTGTTGATTGACACCGTTTCAACGCGTGTCCCGCACCTATTTGCCCCCTAGACCTTTTGGTTGATGTACGTTTCGTGCACAGCTGTCGTTCTTTTATTAATTCGATGTAAGAATGTGGCTATCGTCTGCAATCAGTTTTACATTCAGTGCATAAATGTTAACTATTTCAGTTAATAATTTTGTATACATTTAATGACGTTAAGAAGCAAACAACAAAAAATTGTTGCAAAAATTTCTCCGACAAGTTTTACGTACTCTCTTCTTCTTGACCTTTTGAGCATCTGCCATTCACACAAAATCGATTAACTTAAACATTCCCACATACTTATATTCTCGAATTTGAGGGAGTCGCCCAGATTGATTTAGCTCAAGTGCCCGTGCAACTCGAAGCGAAATTGAAAGACCTTCGTTCCTCTTTTTTTGCTTCTTAAAAGAACCGTTTTTAAAAGAACCAAGCTGAAGTTCTTTTAATAAAAAACCATCTTTTATTTATGCTGAATACAGATTTAAATAATATATTCGTATTCCAACTAATTATAATGTTTAACAATTATTTACATAGCAACTCATTGATTCAAGGGACACTGTAATGAACTTATTTGCTTAACTTGGTTTCAGAAGCGGTTGCTTCTGATGGTCCTTCCTTTTCTTTGAGACGCAATTCCTTTTCGAAACGTGCGAACTCTTTGTCGGCAATCTTGTCGGCATCGATCGTATACTTGTTCAACGGATTCAACTTCTGGTATATAGAATTGTAACATATTCTGGACACCATTCTTGAGTGTTACGATCGAACTGGGGCACGTCGAGCAAGAGCCTTGCATTTTCAACTTGACAACTCCATTTTCATATCCCATAAAGATTATGTCGCCACCATCCTCTTGTACAGTAGGACGTATGCGATTATCTAACAATTCTTTTATCATCATGACCGTCTCGTCATCATCTTCGAAAATTTCGGTGTCAGCATTGGGCTTTGCGTTATTCAATATCGGTAAACCGCTTGCAAAGAAGTCCATTATAACAGCAAAAACCTCTGGTTTGATAAGACTCCACTCAGCACCTTCATCCTTTGAGATAGTAACAAAATCAGCGCCAAAAAAGACTGCACTAACGCCCTCGACACGAAAGAGAAGCTTAGCTAAAAACAGATTTACATAACTTAATACAACACACTCCAAATTTAAAATTCACCACACTGACCCAAAGGACTGCAGAATGCTGCGCTGCTATTGGGAAAATCATAAGTGTTTCCTTTTCCTAGAACATCGGTGCCAGGCAAGAACTTTAAACTGTCGGGATTAGGAGTGTCCTGTGTTTGAATAAACATGGTGCGTTTGCCAACATTATCAAGAAGACTCGGCTGGAGTAATTCTTTTTGATATCCAGAACCAAGTACATGCCGTGGCATTAACGTTAAGCTTCTATTTGCCGGTCGGGACCTGATTAAAACAAAACAAATAAATACACTCTTTTTTAATGTTCCCCATTGTCTTACATAGCAGACAGCTTGCTAAGCTGTGGTAAACGCTCCATTGAAGCCTTGCAGCGCGCAAAATCGTTTTTGACATTCTGATAATACTTCAATTTAAATTTATTTCGACGTAACATTTTTCTTCAGATTTATTTATTTTTCCGTTCAGCTGTGTTAGCAAACAGCTGTTATGAAATCAATAAGAACTTCAAACTGTGAATGGCAATATTAAGAGTGACCATAGTGTTTTGCAAACATGTAAATTGTTTATTTTCCGATATGAGCGGTCTGTTTGATGTACTTCTTAGATGACTTCCGTTATTTATGAGCCTAAAAACGGGGAACCGGCGCAACGCCTTCGATTTTATTTCGTTAGGGGCCAGTCATAAATTAAGTAAGTCGACTCTGATATTAGGTGTCGCTTCTAGTTTGTTTCTCACGAGTTAAGATTATAATTTTGCGTATTTTTATGATCTAATGTAAGAAGTACCGAGACTATCCTCCCGTCACTTTGTAAGAAAAAAGACATGCTCGACCCCCTTCCTCGCCCAATTCATCATGCGTAGTAAATTAATGGCCCCTTATTATAAAAGAAATCAATTATTCAACATTTTTATAAATACTAATTTATTAAATAATGCATTGACAGTGGCATGACAATAACGCTTAGCAAAAAAAAAAAAATGTTAATTCTAAAATTAAATTGGGATACTATAATCCCTCGGCGTTTTGTCATGTCACAAAAATTGAGCTCACACAATATGAATAAGACCTCTGTTGGGGTTAAATGTTAGGAGTTATATATGTGAATATGTGATGAAACATCTATTTGGATAAGTTTTATGAAATAGTTGAATGATAAAAGGTTTGTTTCTACGTTATAGTGGAACAAATGAAATGATTTCAAAAGTCTAAAATCTTAGCTATCGTTTATGACGGATAAATGTTCGTTATTCTCTATACACCGTCTTTTAAGGAATAGCGGTGTACAAGTATTGATAAGTTAAGGCGTCCCTTTTTTAATTTGGTCGGCTTTGTTACGGCAAAATGTGTATTTCTTAAGCTTCATCTTTCAAAAAATTTGTGCCAAAAAGTGTATTGCATACACTAATGGCAACATTTCTGCGTGCGATCTTTTTAGATCGTCCTTCGGCCTCAAACTCAACATCATCAACAGTGACGCCGAGACGCTGAACTACATTTGGCTTCTCACCAGAAGGCCCAAAATCAATATAAGTGATGCCTGGTCTCATCTGTAAATATCAAAACAGATTAGAATCATACTTAAAATATGAAAAAAAAAGAATGATCTCAATTGAATACAATGTGAACGTACCATGCAAAGCAATGTAGCCGGATGCATTGTCTCCCAATTAGCCGGCAATTCGTTGCGAATAGGTAGCTTCTTGGGTTCCTTTGGTACGGTGTTACTGCCAGTAGCAGCGTCAGTGGCATTTTGTGGCGGCTGTGGATGCATTTCAGGCACAAAATAACCATCTTTCTCCCATTCGCTGAAAAGTTTATAAATGGCAAATGAAGCCAAATTTATCATTGGAACGTCATCTTCAGGATTGTCATTCTCGCTTTGTGCATCTTCTGACATATCCATGTGCTCCACAAGCGGTACAATTGGCGGCAAAACTGGCGGTAAGGGTGTTCCGATTGGTGTGCTAGCAACTGAACCAGACTTTTTTGGCTTAGCCACCATTTTTGCAATAATAAAATCTCGTAGAGCCTTCTCGCATGCATTGCTCTTCGCTGACATTTTTGAAGAGCCACGTCCCTCGTACTGTATGTCATTAACAGTAACTACAGCCGTAAATCCACCACCAACATTACTATTTATTATAAAATCGCTTATGTTGACACCTTTCAGCTCATTCAGCGCCATTAGTGCATTCTTTGGCAACATGGCCTTACGCAACTGACGATTTTGACGAATTTTCTTTTCACGTGCTCGTTCTAGAATTAACAAATAACTGTGTTAAAAGAAAACCGTACAGTTCAAAATATATATATACAAACCTGAGGATTTCTTACGATTTTGAAAAATCTTTTTAAATTGCAATTTTCCGTTCTCGAATACGTTTTCTTCAGTGAGGGGCTCGACTTCCTCTTGCTTTTCTTCGTCATCAATTGTTTCATTATTCTCCATCACCTCTTCCTCTTCCTCATCATCTATTTCAAACTTTTGCACAACTTGAAGCTCTGGTTCGATCGTCGGAATCGCCATTGTCTTATTAACCGTTGGTTCTACGTGGCGTTGTGGATAGTTTATTTGACGTTGCTGCGACTGAATGGGTTGAGCTACTTGTTGTTGCGGCTGACGTTGCAGTGGCTGAGTGGGTGCTTGTTGTTGCTGTGAGCCATATTGGACAACTGGCTTAGGCGTCTGATTAGGATTCTACATGAGGAAAATAGCGATACAAAAAAAAATATAATTATATACTCGCAAATGGGGCATTCACACAGCGAAATTAGCTTTATCGTGGCTATCAGTTTAAGCACTAGGTTTGGCACGCAGCAAATCCTAATATTTTTTTTTGATTTATACTTATTTTTTTTTTTGGTTTACATTAATTACAAACCGGTTACAAAAGTTTGCCGTGATCGTTGAAGGTCGGGCAGTCGATGTGATGGACTGACGTAACTCATCGTCGTTTCGATATGATTCAAAAAACCATAGTTTAGGAATAGCTATGTACATTCCTACAACCAATGCCCAAACGATTATACTCGTTAGTTCTTTTTTATTTTTTTTATTATTGCTTATCGCAGGTATATAATTATATTAACTATTTGCCCATTGTGCAAGTTTTCGAATTTTGAGCATATTTCATGCATTGGCCCCACTTAATCACGGCCTGGTGGCCCCATTTATTATGGTCACCACCAAACATTGGTCGGCCAATGCAAGAAAATGCAAAATGTTCCGATGATTGTGGCGGCAGTTAAAGCCAAGCTAACGTCAATGGGTAAATAACTAACTAAAATCATATAGTCGCACAATTCGCTGCCGTGTAGCGAATACGCATTCTCGTTTGAGAATTCAAGTGGAGTAAATGAACATAACTATATAACACAAAACTAATAATTTCCGAGTTTACAAAGTGCAGACATTTTCAATAATCACCAAATAGTAAAGACGTAAGCAAAGCCGTTGTGGAAGTCAACATTACGAAAAGAATGGCTAAAAAAAAAAAAAGACGCCATTCCCACAATATGCCGTTTAGCGGCTAAGCAGACACTGTCCAAAGCGGTGACGGAACTCACTATTGCCGGCACCACTAACGACGTGCCCGCCATTTTCATTTACTCAATCTTGGCTTGCATTTAATGTATTTGGCGATTATTGCAAATAAATCCACTTTAGGTGTAGAACTACATAGGTACACACACCTTGAGTGCTGCAAATTATAAAAAAATAATTAATCATATTGGCTGGAACATTCTTTAAATATATTCAGTAATTTTCAAACTGCGACAAACATATGCACATACAACTTCATATGTACACATATATATCAAAACACTGTGTATCAATAGGCGTGTGTGTTGGCCAAGTAGAGCCAAAGGGATGTTATGGATTTTTGCATGTTGCCACCATCTGCTTTTATATAATGAATTTTGGTTTCTTAATGCAAGAGATAATTGCAACATTGCGAAATATCGACTGCGCACACAACACACAAATAATAAACTAATGGAGCTCCAAACGACTGTCGTAAAAGCCGGTTGATAGAAAAATCGCAGACAGCCCACACACACACGCTTACCAACACAAGTCTATTGGCATCATATGCCGCAGGTATACACAATTTCGCAAGAAAAATATATACATGTAATAGAATTTGTAAGAATTATAATGAATAATATCTGCTTACGTATACGCCACCGGGGGTAAAAGAACGATTTAGTTGACGTCGAGTTGAACGATTCATAATTAAAATTATTAAGTTTTTCAACGACTTCTTGCTTCCGTTCAGTAAGAAAAATAATTCTTGTGCCACCGACTTTTATGTCTGAATGACAGGCGAATGTAGTGATGAACAAATTTTCAAGAACTGTGACTCACTCAATTTGAGCAGCTTGCTAATGTGACTGGAAATTCTGGTCAAGCTTTCAGTAAGTCGAAATATATATTTTGAAAGTTTTAATGTTTTCAATAAATCAGAAGCAACTTTAATTGAATTAATAACAAAATCTGTCAGGTGATTTGGGCGAGATACGCAAAAAAGAAGGTGACTTGTGACACAAAAGTGACACAAAAAAAGGAACCGCCATGGACTTTCCAAGAAACGGAGGAACGGGAGAAATGCATATGAAATGCACCGCGACATACAACAATTCAATTGCGCTTTTCGATTCATTCACTCTGTAAACACGCTGCTAACACTCTGCTAACTCTCTGCTAACACTATGCACGCGCATTTTATCCTGCCACAGTCTCTCTTTTCGTAAACGTTTCAAGAATTGTTGTATGTCGCAGTGTTTTACTACTAGTCATGCGTCACGTCCATATTATCCTACCACAGACTCTCTTGCTTTTGTGACTCAAAAGTGAGTCAAAAGGGAAAATTGCGCTCGCAATAAAAAAATGACGGCGAACCTGTTATTTTTTGGGTATTCTTATGTCGGCATGCAATACGTAACAACATAAGCCATGTAGCCGCATGAAAATGGTCGAATTCATACAGTCCTGACATTGCCCAACTGCTAGCAGTATGTGCATACATTTTACTTGCACAGCAAGCTTGCGCAAGCTTTGCGTGTGAAGAAATGTGTCAGTTTTGTAAGAACGATTTGCGCTGCAGTATTTTTGGTTTCGCTGCAGTGTGCATTCATGAATAAGCTCAAACTAAACAATCATTTTCATTTTATTGAGATCCACAAGTTATTATAAAAAATTATGTGTTTTTGCTTGGGCCACCCCAAACAGTTGTCAATTTGGCAACACTGCTAGGCTGTACACGTATTCGTAACGAATCTCAAACAGCAATTTGTAAACTAGACAGACGGACAACAATACGATTTTACGGGATGAAGCAACAATAGTTTATATTTGTTTAAACACACATAACACACGCGTTTAGTAAGTGTGCGAGTGAGTGGTCTGGAGACAGACATTTTGGACTGATACGGATTGACAAAATGCAACAAGCCGCTAAACGCACGGGATCGCGGCATGTTCTGGTCGTGCTGACACTGTGCCTGTTCTGGTACATAATCTCGTCCAGTAACAATGTCATCGGCAAAATGGTGCTCAATGAGTTCCCTTTCCCTATGACTGTGACCGTGGTGCAGTTGTGTAGTATAACTCTCTACAGTGGGCCCTTCTTTAATTTGTGGCGCATACGTAAATACCAAGAGATACCGCGTCCATATTATTTGCGTTTAATTGTGCCACTTGCTCTTGGAAAATTCCTTGCATCAGTAACATCACACATATCACTTTGGAAAGTGCCAGTATCTTATGCGCACACTGGTGAGTTGATTTTCTGGCCATTCCATAAAATTGTTTTAACTAGATTCGATATGCAGCGTTACAGTTCACACGTCAGCAACGTTAATGTTGTTTTTGTTATCGTTGTCGTTGCTATCAAAGTTATGATAAAATCTTCATAATTAAGAGTGGCATTTCTTGCTGCTGATGTATTTTAAATAGTTGTCGTTTATTCTTTCTTTTATAGTCAAAGCTACGATGCCACTTTTTACTGTCGTTCTCACACGCGTGCTCTTTGGGGAGCGACAACCATCACTAGTGTACCTGAGTCTTTTGCCCATCATTACGGGTGTCGGCATAGCGACAGTAACAGAAATATCCTTCGATATGTTAGGTTTAGTAAGCGCACTGATTTCAACTATGGGATTTTCGTTGCAAAACATATTTTCGAAAAAGGTAATCTTGCATAAAAAGCCAAAACATAAACAAATCTCAATTTGATATTTAACGTCACGCGTTTTTGTACAGGTTCTCAAAGATACTGGCATACACCATCTGCGTTTGTTGCATCTGCTCGGCAAACTTGCATTGTTCATGTTTTTGCCCATCTGGTTGTATGTGGACGGCTTAAGTGTCTTTAAACACCCAGCAATTGTAAGTTCGCATTATAAAAAAGCAAAAAAAAAAATTACCATATAAATTAGAGTGAAAACAGTTGTTTCTTGTCTGTATTTTTTAGAGCAATTTGGACTACCGAGTCATCGCACTTCTCTTCACCGATGGCGTGCTCAATTGGCTGCAAAATATTATCGCATTCAGTGTACTGTCTCTAGTTACACCACTAACATACGCGGTGGCTAGCGCTTCGAAACGTATATTCGTCATCGCCGTCTCACTGGTGATATTAGGGAACCCGGTGACTTGGGTGAACTGCTTAGGTATGTCGTTAGCCATCATTGGTGTTCTGTGTTATAATCGGGTAAGTGAGACATATTGCAGCATAAAATTTATAAGCTTTTTAAAAATACATTCTATTCTACAGGCGAAACATATCACGCGGTCAAAAGAACCACCACTGCTGCCAAAACATGTACCGACGACGCACCGGAGCAATGGTGTTGATCCTTATTACCGTGGCGCGATAAATGGCCGATTATCGAATGGCTACAATGGCAAGAACCAGACAAATAGCTTATTGTCAAATGCCAGTGTGGGCTTGCCAAATGGCAACGCAACGCGACTGCTCTTCGTCTAAATATAAAGATTGTATAAAGACTAAGACAACAATCGTTGCACTGAACTTGTCCCCTTACCTTTCAGACGAAGCAGACTCCTCGCCCTGTTCTCGGTTGTTATATGTGTATGTGCATTAAAAATTTATTTATTTTTATATTTTGCATAGCGCCAGATTACAATATCGTTAAACGAGCACACCCACAATAGGTTTAGGAGTATAGTTATTAAATGTGGCACTATTTGCTACCGTGTTTCTTTTTTATTATTCTTTTTCTTTGTTTTATTTTTATGAAAACCTTTTTTCCTTCTTTTAGTGTTTTACTTTTATTTGCCGTAGCTAAATTTTCAGATAGGGAAAATGTAAACTATAATTTTATAACGCCAAATGCGATACTCCGCTTTACCGTTTTGTTAAAAACAATTAATTTATTGCTACGAAAAAGAATCACAAAAGACAGTTAAAAAATCTTGTAAAGATGTAAATACAAAGCGACTTCTTTGCCTAAAAGCTAAGCGAAAACTTCACGACGTATGTTTTTTTTGTACATAAAATTAGTATAACAAAATAGCAATTGTTATAAAACAAAAATTATAGAATTATATACAATAAAGTAAAGTCGCAACACTGCGTTACTAGACATAAACATAATCATAGTGCTTTTCATTTAATCGCCTCCAGCTGGATCCACTCATTTATAACCGTCTTCTCATAGCCTATCTTCGCCAGCAGAGCCTCGGAACGGAAGTTACCCTCTACGAACCAAGCAGACGGCGAAACTTGTTCGTTGGCAGCGATTTCTTTACTCAAAGCGGCTGCCAACAGTTTGCCTAAACCCTGACGTTGTGTATTGGGTGCTACCTGTAGAATGCTATCAACAAAACGTTTAAATTTAATATGCATAGGAACTTATGTGTAGTGTCAATGTACCCCAAGCCTGAGAAATCGTTTTGAAATATCCATGCTGTTAAAGTTTGCTGCTTATCGTCAGTTTTGTAAATGCCCAAAGTTTTATTGTAACGTATGAGAGCGCGTATATACTGCAAGGAGCCCTCCTTCGCATTGGCCCACAGGCCATGGACAAGCTCTGCATCAGACAGCTGTAATAAACGCATAGCATAACCCGATGGCAACGGTGGCACAGTCAGTTGTAGCGCTCTGTCATGCGGCAATATTACGCCATAACAGCGGCGCGCTCTCTGTACCGATGCGCCCTTGGCCAATGCTATGTTCTTTACTAACTCGCAGTAAATCAGATCAACATTGGTTAATAGTGGTCCCGAGTGCCAGTCGATTAATTGTGTCTGCTGTAAGCATTCCTTTAACTCTTGCAGCGTTGCCTGCCACGAATTGAAGGAGACGCTCTGCATCAAATCGAATTGTAAACTGACGTAGGTGCCAAACTGTCGAAAGTCGCAATGACGGTGCGTATAGAAGGTCTTGCGCATGGAAATCCACTCTGACGAATCAGCGCCGCCATTGCTATGATCGGCGCTTAATTGCTTATCCCATTTGCGTTGATTATATAAGAGTATATAGTGAAAGTTATGGCTACCGTACTTCAGTTGATAAAGCGTTAAAAGTTCATCGACTTCGTGTTCGGTGAGCGGCCTTAAGATATCTAACGAATTGCTTTCACTATGCGCACCTGACATTTTCGGGGTTATTAGTGTTTACGCAATTAACTCTTCACGATAACAGCTGTTCTTCTGCGCTGATGACGCGTCCGATCGTTCCATCCAGGCAATTAACACTAATTCAGCGAAATATCATTCAAAACTATGAAAAATGCTTTGCATTTATTTGTTGATAAATCAAGTAGATTAAATGTGCCGCCAACCTTATCACTTTGTCAATGCATTGCTCGAAATCAAGTTTTCATATTTACTTGAAGGTAACATAGCAACCATTTGAAAAGTTACTTACATGTTTCATTGAAAACAGGAAATATATTCTTTTCGGACAAGAAAACGGAAATATTTTCTTTTTGGCAGAGAAAACTGCGAATAAAGTATTATTTTGTTTGTAAAGCAATGGTTAAGAGTAAGTATGCTGATTTTGTGCCAGTTGGAGAGTCAATCATGTACCTGATCTATTGGCTTGTCTCCTTGCATAGTAACTGAAACTTTAGTGCGTAAAAAATCGGAGCACAATGAGTGTCTTATCAGTACGCTGGAAGAGCTGTCGTTGCACCAGGAGGATATAGAATGCATAGAAAATTTGCATAACTGGTGCCGTGAACTAAAGATACTCTTGCTACAATCTAATCTAATAGCAAAAATAGAAAATCTTCATAAATTAAAAAAGTTGGAATATCTCAATTTGGCCGTCAATAATATCGAACGTGTTGAGAATCTTGAAGGCCTTGAATCGCTCAATAAACTTGATTTAACGCTCAATTTTATGGGTGATCTGATTTCCATTGAGAGTCTACGCGGCAACTACAATTTGCGTGAGCTTCTGCTCATTGGCAATCCATGTTGTGATTATCCGCACTACAAGGAGTATGTGATTGGCACATTGCCGCAGCTGACAACGCTCGATTGCCATGAGATTTCGCCATCAAGTAAGTTGGAAGCACAGCGACATTTGCAAGATTATCGCGCTGTGATCGTAAAGAGTCAAGCAAATTATTTCATTTCACGCGATGAACAAAAGATACGTGTGCAACAGCAACGTGAAGAACTTGCCGGCGAAATGTCTGAAATCACTGACGAGGATGAACGCATTAAGCATTTTTGGCAGGCAAAGAGCGAGCATTGCCCAGAAAGCCGCAATGACATTGCCAAGTACCACAAACAGTGCCGTGAAAAACACGAGCCGTCCAATGCCAGCGGCAATGAAGCTCACAAGAAGCGTCGCCAACCGTTGCTCTTTGCACCTTGCGGTCGGCCCTATAACGTCAATCAGGCCAAATTATTATTTAACTTTCAGGATGAGTACGACGAGTATATTCTGCAACTTGAGGTCTACAAGTTAGTTATGCTTCCAATTAGTGAAATTTCATATTCTTATATAAGAAACATATTATACTCGCACAGATATTTGGATATAGCGCTCGTCGATGTCAATATTGAGCCACATTATGTACGGGTTACCGTTAAGGGCAAGATATTTCAAATTGCACTGCAAGATGAAGTTAAAGCCTCTGAATCGAAGGTGCAACATGCCCAAATCACCGGTCATTTGTTCATAAAAATGCCCAAACTAAAAGCCAACGAGCCACTGAAGCCCATCTGTATAGGTAAATCATTAGTTCTTATTTTGCATGTGTCACTCACGTCCGACTATCTTCGCATAGATAAACCCAAACAAACAATGGCATATAATGTCGGCGCCAAAAAAGGGTGAGGCTCATAATTCCATGGTGTGGCGACAATATTTTTGATAAACATCGTTTTCTTTTTTTGTTTATGCAGCGAATTGAAGGGCATCGTTGATGTCAGTCGTATTTGTGATGATGAACCGCCGGAATTGATCTAAACGTGGTGCTACTGAAATGGAAGCCAGCCCATTGACCACATTGTAATTAAAAATCGTTTATTCATCGCTTTAATTTGTTTTTCACTTAAACTGCACTATTTCATCTTCATCATCAACGATATTAACATAATCGCGTTGTCATGAATCGACGACGTTTTGCTTTTAAATGATTTTTCTTTCATCGAAATTTGCTTTTTCCTTAGCGATTTTTCTTCTTCAGTGTTTTTATTATCGTTTTGCAGTGTGAAATAAAACTTCTAAATAGCATTTCAATCATTTACCTTCGATTTTTCTTTTTTAAAGAATACGTTTAGCTTTTTTTTTTTGCATTTTTGTTCTTCTAGAAAATTATATTGTATAAATTCAGCTGATTCTTTTTTTTGTTTAATTTGTTTTTTAATTGTAATTTTTTTTTTTTTGTTTTTATTACTTTAATTTGGTGCATTTATTGCTTTTGCTTCTTTATCATCTTGAGTATTTCAAGTATAAATAAAAATATTGCGTTGATTAAAAAAATTATAATAAATATTGATTGGTTTGAGTTTTCATCACTTGCTTGAACACTTCGCTCGCATTTTGAAATATATGAGCAGTTTTTTTTACAATGTAAATTTTTTTGTTTTTGTTTTTAATTTTCTTCTATTTTTTTTTGTTTTTTTTTTTGTTTGGTTTTCATGCATTCAGACTGTTTAATATGTATATATTTATATATACATATATACATATATATATATATATATATGTATATATATATATCGTGACGGTGTTATATAGTTAATAATTCAAATGTGTGGTTCTCTTCAAACATTGTTTGCTCTTCTTTTTGCTTTTTTTTAACTTTATAATTATTTGATTTTTGTTTTTGGACTGTATAATAATTCACTAATATTAAATGCAGTTTTTACTATTTTAGTCAGAGGATTGCGTCGTGGTAATAATGCAGTCAGAGGAATTTTTATTTTTATTTTCTGTTTTTTTTTTATTGTTGTTGTTGTTGTTTGGGCTCAGGCCACAAATCGATTTACGTTTGAAACTTAGCTTCTGTTAAAGGGTTTCTTAAAAAACAAAAAGTTGAAAAAAAAATATATAATAAAATAAAAGTCGACAAATTATACAAAAAATTTCATTTGATTTTGTTTGCTTCTCCCTTTTCATATCTTTGCATGATGATGTGTGTTTTTTTTTGGCGTTGTCAAATGCATGAAACTTATATGAAAATTGTTAACTCGTAACCGTCATTGTTAAAAAAAAAGTTTTTTTTTTTTTGTAAGTCCAATTGGAAAAACAAACATGTAATATCGTAAAATACGTTAATTATAATCTCTTTTTTGCTATGTAAGCAAATAATTAAAAAACTATGCAACAGTTGGACACCTCACCTCACCTTAGCCAACAGAAGACAGCAGCACAGAAACATTATTACGTAATACTTAAACTTATAAAAAAAATGTAAGAATTAAACAAAAATTTGCTAAAATTGACTTTTTCTTTAAAATATATAAAAATAATAATAATAATTTTTTGTGGGCATGTTTATAACGCTTTCGACTTATTCTGTGTCATTTCAATTTTGTTTGTTTTTAGTACTTTTTTTTGTATTTTTTTTTTTTTGTTTTCGTTTTTATAAATATTATTTTCTTTTGTTGTATATAATTTCTTATTTCAGTTATGGTAGCAACAATCTTGTATTCTCTCTCGCTCACATAATTTGTTGTTGGTTTTCGCAAAGGTTTTTTTGTTTTGTTTTTTACTTTTATTAAACTGACATTATTTTAACGGTAAGAGTGCTTATTGATTTTTGCTTTTCTTCTTTAATGTTATTGTAATTATGCTTATTTTAACCATTTACTTAAATGTATTCAATTTACTTTTTCATTGCTGAGTTTTAGTCTATCGTATTCGATAATTCATTTATTTTTAATGCGGTATATATATATATATATATGTGTATGTATGCACGTAAGTGGGTGTATATATGTATGTATGATGCATCAGTTCTATTGTTTGTTTTTATGCAGTACAATACAATTTTTTTCATATTTCATGCCATCAGTTTTATTTTATTTATTCAAATTAATATTAATATATATATTTTCTTGCCATTTCAATTGCTTTGAATTTATCATTTATGTATATATAAAAAATGTTTCATCTTTGTTGCATTTAATTCATTCTTCTTGATTTTCACATAGTTTGTTTTTTTTTTTTTTGTAATTTTTGTTTTTGTTTTGTTTGTGGTTGTTGCTGTTACTTATATAAAGATTTAGATAAAAAATATATAAACTTAATTGAGTTCTTGTTTCTCAGCGTTCAACTATAGATCGTTCGATAATTAATTACCGTTATTATTTTGTTTTAACTGTTTCGCAAATCTTGAAAAGTTCGCGTCCTTGCGCAGAAAAAAAAGAAAACAAAAAACCAAAGAGAAAAAAAGTATCGTGTGGGGTTTAACGAATTAAATAGAGAACATAGCTAATAAGAGATTACAAATTCATAAAACTAAATTATTCAATAAATTATATACATGTACACATATATACGCATATATTTAAATAAATATACACATAGACAGGTGCACATATTATGGGCATGTTTACGGACTAAAATTATAGAATACAATTTATGTACAACGTATATTGTGTAGCAATTAAAAAAAATATATATATAAATATTTTCTTGTTTTAGCTCGTGCCTTGTCGTTTTTTTCACATCACATTTATGCGACTTAATTTTTAATTTCGATTTAAGCATTAACTGTTTTTTTTGTTTTTTTTTTTTAATTTAGTTCATTTTTTTCTTCATGTTTTGTAAAAAGCATTTGCAAAATGTGTGGTTTTTTTTTGTAAATTAAGTAATTTCCTTTTTCGTGACTTTATTTATTTATTTTTTGTTTTTATTCTTTAGTTTTTTTGGTGTTACTTTTCACCATAAACATCCGTGATGGAAAACGAGGTAGGACATTGTTTTTGTTATTTAAACACGCGGCGTCTCACTTCCTCCGACACTATTTTGTTTAATAAAAAATAATACAAAAAAACACAATTTACTAAATAATATTATCGACAAAATTTTCAGATTGCACCGTTTAGGTTTTTTAAAACAAACATAACCTTATTATTTGTTTTCTTTTTTTCTTTTTGATTAAATGGTTATTTCATTCATATTCTTGTTTGAAATAAAAAGACAACTAAAACAAACTCAAGTGTAGGGGGAGAGACGCACGTATTGATTGTTATTATAAGTAAAAATTGTTTTGGTAATTGTTTTTTTGCTTCGCATCGGTTTTGTTGACATTTCGTTTGTCGTTGTTATTAATATTATTATTTGTGTTTGTATTATTATTATTATTAACTCTGATGAGTAGTCTAAAAATGTTGGATTTTGTTTAGCTGCGCACACAACGCTCAATACCGCGCCAGTGGTCATTACTCTGACATTTGTAGCATTGCTGCATAGAGCCATTAGTACTAAGTCAATAAGGATTAGGCGGAATAGGAGTATGAGTCGTGCGTGTGTACGGTGCCATGTTTTCCATGCTATGTCAAGCATGTGTCTAAACCGATTCTAGACACGCAAGATTTCGCACGCCTTATTATAGCAGATGGCTATCCAATCAGGCTGTGTGGCGCCCCATTGAATTTGATTGACTTCGCCCTCGGCAGCAGTATAAGCTAAAATTGGATCCTCGATTGCGCGCGGCATTTGTTGTATATCCCAGATCAGTGCTTGGTGATCATCACCGGCAGTGCAAATATGACAGGAACTAAGCGTGTTCATTTTAAAAATAAAATATTATTACAAATGATCAACTGGTTTCATTTCATTATACGATATGCTTACCTATGCGGCGCCCACGCAATACCGTTGACGCACGCTCTGTGATTGCTCAGTCTTGCAACAGGTGTACAAGGAACACGAACATCTAAAATAATAACTTCACATGAATCCATCGCGACTGTGGCTAAATAATTGGGATCCTGTTTATTCCAGGCTAGGCGCAGCAGTGCCGTATGTGCAGGATCCTGTAAAGATATATATTTTTTTTTTTGTATAGACTTCGTAAACTTTGTTTAGATTATGGACTAACGAACCTCATAAATAATAGTCGAATGCTCTAGATGCCTTAAGTCAAACATGCGCACCGAGCCGTCAGCACCCACAGATGCGAACATATCACGTCCGCCACCAGCGCGTGAAAAGGCTATATCGTACACCTCCTTATCGTGCGCAATTAATTGTGTTTTGACATGACCCGCAACATAAACTCGAGCGTGTGGTTGTCCCGTCTCGAGGCCCCAAATCGTGCAGGTCGTATCAATTGATGATGTGCCAACGAGATTTGGATCAACTTCGTTCCAATCAAACGATGTGAGTGGTGCACAAAAGTCGCTGTTCTTGTTGTTGTTCAGTACACATTCTAGGCGTGTGTCTGGTTCGCCGGCACGCCAAACTCGTAGATAGTCACCACTTGTTGCCAACAGATCTGGATATATACCTTTTGAATCTGGTATCCACATGATTTTTGTCGTCGGATATGGATGATCAAAAGTGCTAAGAAAAAAAATTAAAATACGAAAAATATAATTGAATTTGGCAATTCTATTTTTATTTTAAAATAGACATACCTCTTGGCACTAAATTCGCTTGTGTCTTCATCAAGGCTTATGATTTGGACTTTGTTGTTGTACTCTTCTATAAAACTGCCGAGGGCCAGGCGGAAACGTTTGTCGGGCCGCACGCTCCAATTCATAGAGTATAGTGGCCATGGTGCTAAGTATTTGTAGATCTCCTTGCGTTTCCCGGCTGTGGATGACATAACTGCAAGCAAAAAATTGTACCGAATAAGCCATATGCATCATATTGTCAAAAATATATGTACTACTAACCTGAATGGTATGTGAGCTAAGTTGGCAGAATTTGCACAACGCGAAAATTATCACCAATCGAACACGGATGACAATTAGACAGAGAACTCACACTGACGAAAGAACACAAACAGCTATTATAATGATTCAACTAAAGGTAAAAACAAACAGAACGTTTGTGTTTTCCTGTGAATTAACTGCGCGGAAAACGATCGCTTTGTGTTAAGAACGCATTTTCATTCACTTCATATTGTGCCGCTGTTTGGGATAGTGTTTATGTCGTCGTCTGTTGTGCTAGTGTTACTGATGATGCCGCTGTTGTTGTTGTTACTCGTTTGTTCGTCAGTTGCACGATCAATTGAAACGTCTCGATTTATTTTTTCGATTGCGACGATACAATACTTTATGTGCATTTATTTTGTCAAGCAGGACATCGAAAGAGCCGACAAAAACTTTACTGTATTTCGTACAAAACTATATAATTCAAACCCAGACGACGGCAAAAATGTATAACAAAGCGCAAGCGAAATATAGTGTTACACAACCTCAGATTGAATTTAGTATTAAAAGTAACCAAAGTTAAATTCTTTTATTCAAAACGAGTTTTGAGTAACGAACTGATTACAGTATAGCTTGAAATGCAATTAAGGAGGTAGCTGATATTGTGTTTATTCTTTAAAATGAAATTGTTTCTCTTTACATGAAAACTACTTTCTGAAATAATATCCAAATCAGCTGCGGTGTTGAAAAACGTTGGCAGTTTCAGAATTATTATATTTGAATGGCACAAGTCACTAAACATCTCCGTATTTTTCGTGTACAAAAAGTACCCATCTTAAAGGGATAATCTAATATTATTAATAATGTAACTGCTGATAATTGTAAAAAATGTACGATTAGAACCGATAATTGGAAATTCGAAGCTTACCCTTGTGCAGAGTTGCTTTTCCTTATACTCACACGAATATACTCTCACGCAAAATTTTACTCAGCACTCGGGGCCATTACTCGCTTCATTCGTTCGAACGAACATTTGAATAGTTTAAAAACTTTTGGTTTAGTCAAAAGATACTACAAATGTTTTGTTTATTAAATTTCAATATTTTCTGGAAAGCATAACGTAAATTAGTAAATAAGATTGTCATCAGTTGTTACAGTGTTCAGTTTTTGAATTTTTAAAATAACCAGATTAAATTTAATATATATAAAAATTCCCAAATTTTCGCTTATTTTCCTACTTTTTGTTCATATAAATTAAAATTATTATAATTATTATCAATCATTGCTAAGAGGCATCAATGCAACCATGATTTAGTGCTGTCACTATACAATTCATCGGTCTAAATATTGCATACTCCTATGTTACTCGGAGTCTACACATACACATGAAACAATGTAGTATATACTTGGTAAATTAGTCTGAACAATAATTTGTTTTAAGTGGAGTGTATTTAAATAAAACATAGGAGTACGTAGTGCTAAGAACTATAGAAATGAAGGCATAAGCTAGGCAGCGGTTCTAAATCACTAGCTTAAAAGAGCAGTTCTTTTCTAAACAGATGATTCTAAATCAAAGTTTAGCGAGCTGCTCAATCACAGTGAGTCACTGTTATTTGCGAATCACTGTGAAAATATCACAGGTCTTGAAAAATTGCTCATCACTAGTTTCATTCGTTCGAACGACGGACGAATAGTAGTTTCTTGTGAATTGCAAATTACAGTGTGTGTTGCCAAAAATAAAATTGATACGACAATTGTTACTTAAAAAAACGTGAGAAAAAACTCATTAAGTGAGTGTAACTAACTATTAAACGCAGTATTAACTGTGTGTGTGCTTAAGAATTTAGTTAATTTAAAAAATCAAAGTGTTTTTCTACACGCAGTGAGAAGACAACCGTCGACCTCGTTACTATTGCTGCTACCGCAGTCGCAACCGTACCCCTGGCCCTGACAATTCCATCATCACTTTTCCACTTTCCATTTTGAGAAAGATATTTCACTTTGCGTAATTCGTCGGTTGTGTATGTTTCTTCGCGAGCGTACCAGTGAGTAAATGTTAGAGCGAACGGGTGGGCGAACGAATGAAAGAACGTGTATGTGTTCATGAGTACGTGTACGACAGATTGTGTTTATAAGTGTATGTGTCGACGTTGAGACGTCGCCCCCGTCGCTACTACTGTCTTCGCCCATGTTGCTTCTGCATTGTGTGCTTTTAAGCGCTTTTAAAAATAGATTTTTTTATGATTATTTTTTAATTTCGACGCTATTCAAATTTTTTAAATATTATTTTTTACACCTTTTCGCATATAATTTGTCGTCTATATTTTTAATTTACTTAAAGTTTTGCATTCAAATAAAAAGAAAGAGAAAACTAACTGAGTTCGACGACCAATCCAATATACATATGTATGTATGTAAATATCTACATGCATATTATAACTAAGCAATTAGGCGGTGGGTGGTAAGTCTTTAGCGGCACCAGTGGGCATAAGGCATTATAATATCGAGCCTGAGATCGATACGGTTATGTTAGTTTGGCAGCGTCCTCACTACTTGCTCTACCCCTCAACGGCGTTTCAATAAGACAAGTTGGTTGTTGTCGTCTACCTTGATGCCTCGTTTTTTTACTCTCTCTCACTCGCTCTTCTACCTTAAATATACGGTGCCGTTACCCCGGTTACTTATTGACACTGACATTGCGCGCCGCCTATTCAAAACCATAGAATTGTAAAAGGAACAGAGCTCCGGCAACAATTAACGTGAACGTTAGCGTTGTTACCTTGTGACAATCCTTGCCATGTTGTTATAGCATCAGCGAACGTGCGAGTGTGCAAGTGATTTTGTTTCGTGCATGTAAACATGCACACTTTGCGCGACTTTGAAAACTCTCAGCAAAATATTTACATTTAATACAAGTATATATTTTCTTTTTTTTTCAGTTTTTTTTTTTTTTTATTGTTTTTTGCTAAACAAATCTGACGAGGCTGCAATTCGCTGACTGATAGTTCAAAATAGAATCCAAAGCAATAACACAATAACATAATGTTAAATTCATAAACAACGTACAGCATTCAATACATAAATGTATGCTAGTCTGGGAATGAGTAAGTATCTGTTAAAGTATATAATTTGTTAATCAATATAATCAAAAGTACTTTTCTCATTGTTATAGTTGAAAGCTTTAACTGAAAAAAAGAAACAAAAAATAAAACTTAACAGCGCTTCCGTCTCAAGGCAATTAGACACTAGTCACCCAAACAGGAGGATTTGCAATAACAAAGACGAACGCGGCAGCGTAAGCACGGCCGTAAGCGACGACTCTTAATATGCGTGTAATTTCGCCACGTCGTTCGTCAACAACAGCAGCTGGCAGCGGCAGTCTTTACGGCACGTCCACATCGACAACGGCCGGCACATCGAGCGGCAGCGGCCTTTCTTCCTACAATACATCATCGGCTACAAGTAACGGTTTGGGCTTAAGTAAATATTCAAGCCATTACGATCGTGCCAGTAGTCTCTCCAAAGTCTTGCCATCTTCATCAACATCGTCGAGCTACACTACATCGAGTTATCTTAGCCCATCGTACTCAGCATACACGCCGCGTACGTCAACGCATCGGAGTTCACTCTCCTCGGCATCATCGGCTTCAGCGTACCTGAGTGGCGGCGCCTCATCGGGCTTAGGCAGCTACCATCGTAGTACTTCCTCGTATTTGAGTGGCACTGGCAGCAGTTATGATTCAACTACGCTCGGCCGATACGGAGTGAGTAGAAGATTGTACACATTTCTAATGAAAAGATAAAAAAAAAGACTAAATTATATTCGAATCTAACAAATTGAGGAATGTACAGATGTTCCATTACTTCGTTCTCTACTAATCGCATTTATATACATTTATTTATTTTTTTTTTTTAATATACATAGTTGCAATTAGTTAAAATCTACAGTATTATTTTTATTAGTTGTTTTTTTTAAGTACACCCATGGCTTTTATCTTATGGCAACTAAAGACATAAAAACCAAACAACCAACAAACAACAAGAACAAAAACTACAATCCTAAACTATCCAAAACATTAAAATCCTAATTACACTTTACTAAACGTAACGTACATTTGTTTAGTGGGATGCGAAAAGCTGAAGCTGTTGCACTTTGCAAGTTTAACCCAAAAAGAATCCAACACCAAAATCAATCTATCAATATCAACACAACCTTCAATGCTATTATCAACAACAACAAAAACAACTCGCGTTTGTTTGTTTATTCGTTCATTAATTCGCGCACGTTGTATGCTTCCGCAAGACTCCTATTCCTTATTTCTCAACTAGCAAGCTTCACTACTTGCGTACATGCGTACACACATACAATATGCATTATTCATATTGTTGTTGTTTATAGATGTGTGTGTATGTACAAATATTTGTGTATGTTTGATAGTAAGAGACGCAACGACAACTGGCTTGAAACCCACAGAAACTTATTCATGATTTTGTTTGTGTCAATATCATGCAATTTGTTCAAATATGCGCGCACACACGTACACTATATACATATGTACATACATGCATATATGCATACATATAGTAAACATATACAGTAAACGTAACGGCACTGGCAATGGTCGCCACTGCACATGCCCCAAAGTAACCTTGCAAACAGACAAGCAATGAATGAATGAATGAATGCATTACTTATTAAACACGCATTGTTGTAGTTGTTGTGCACTAGAAAGTAGCAAATAAGCAGTTTAGCAATGCCTTGTCAGACCTCCTCACCGTTTTTTGCAACGTTGACACATCGTCAATAGCGAGCGGCGTGGCCAGCATATGGAAAGTTTATTCAATAGCAAAATAAATAAATATATATATAAAAAAGAGATATGAAAGCAAAGTATTAAAGCAACATAGCATCGCAGACCTCAACCAAACCGAACCGAACAGAACAGAAGAGAATAGATGTGATCAGGCCAGACGAGACACAAGACCCAAGACCACAATAGCCTAGATTCATCACTTTGCATTTTGTATGGATGCGTCAAAAATTTATACGTTATATATGTTATACGAATGCGAAATGTTTTTTTTTTTCCCTTTCTTGTTCTTGTTTTATTGTATCAAACCACTTGTTGGCAACACGCCAAAGAATACCCTTGAAAACGCCGCCGTGGAGGAGCGAGCGGTAGGCAACACTAGCGAAATAATGATAGAAAGTTCACAATTACGAATGCACAACTATATACACACACACACACGCACACACACCATACACCATACACGATTGCAAAATGTGTTCGCGTTAAAATACACAAATATTTTGAGTTTGAAATTTACAAGTTAATCAGCGAAGGAATTAAATCCGTCGATATGACGAATTTAAAGCAACATGTATCATTTGTATTTGTATTCTTTTGTTTGCTACTTTTCTCCTTTTTCATTTTATTTTATTTTTCTTTAATTATTTGCTATTGTTATTACTATTTTTTTTGGGTGCGGATGCCTATTGAATTGTGACCACAGCTAGTAGTAGATACATGCATACATATATATACATACATAAACATATATTTATATAAATATATGCAAATACATATATTTATTTTAAATGTCAAAGAATATCAACAAAATTGGTTAATATTTTAAAATTGTGCGCATTTTGTTTCATTTTACAATTTCGTTCTTTCATTTATTTATTTATTTCTTTTCGTTTAAATTCCAATCACAACCCCGTATACTTTCATATGGACAACAACTTTTGACCAACAACACCACCATCTCCTCTACAAATATTATCTAAATCACTCCTAAATGTCGTACATTTGTAAATGTATCATTTGCAACATCACAACTACCACAACAACAACAACAAAAACAACTGTTATAAATAAAAAAAAAAAATTTACAAACAATTTAAAAATAATGACCATCATCAACACGAACACTACAACGATGACCACTGCCACAACAACAACAATAAAAAATAATAACAACAACAACAACAAAAATACAAATACAAATCCAACTCAATTAGCTACCACGAAAAACGAAAGGCAGCAGTATCACATCCACGGATAGCTTAAGAAAAGATGACTATCGACATGAGGCGCGTAAACCGCCGACAGCCACCGGTCGCACCTCGTCTGCCTCTGCGCTGAACGATGAGAACAGCAGCGGCGGCAGCGGGGTCAGCGATTCACGCAAACGTTTGTCAGGTTCATGCTCATCATCATCCCTAGCACGATTAGTAGCGACATCCGGTTTGGACATGTACGAAAAGTACAGTCCAGCCACCTATAAAACAAATTGTGAACTATCACGTTCCAGATCAGCAGTCGGCAGTGATACGACTAACAACGATGCCACAAACAACAGCAGTAGTAACAACAACATTGGCAGCAGCAGCAATGGCAGCCGAGGTAGCAGCAGCAGCAACAACATCAGCACAACTTGCACAGTGACACTCGACCGGCCACGTAGCCGCTATAGTCGTCTCTATGGCAGCGATGCTGATGGCGCCAGTGGCAGCAGTGGCAGCAGTGGCAATGGCAGCGCCAGCGCCACTAACAGTACCGGTACTGAGCATAAGGATTATAGTAGCAACACTTACACAAGTGACTCAGCAGGACGTTTGAGTAGCAAACGCAGTTCAGGCAAATTCAGCTTGAGCAATAGCGGCAGCAATGGCGATATACCAACGGCCACATTTACATTGCGCAGCACACGGCCACGTAGCCGAACACAACGTGAACGTGAGCGTGAACAACAAGACACGACGACCACAGAGCGTTCATCGTCGACAGCGTCAGTGGCGTCATTGGCGTCGGCGTCGGCGACGGCAAATCTAACAAACGGCACACTGGAGCACAACGGTACAACCGATGCGACGTCAGTCAATGGCATCGATGGCCAGTTGAACGGCCTAAAGCTAACATTGTCGGCGTCGGCCATAGCAGCAGCCGACAAGGCGACCCACAAGAGCAGCAATAACATTTCGACTGACACAACAGATGATGCCGGCGGCATTGCCGTGCCACGTATCGATGCCGATGGCAGCAATGATATCAGCACAGCGGCGACCATCAAACTGGACGGCAGCCCGACGACACAGCGACGCAGCAGCAGCAAGGTAACCGACCACGTGCGCATTTACCACCATGGGTGTGCTCAACTTCTGCCTTAATTTACGTGTTGTTGTACTTGTACGTTACGCCACATCAAGCTGCTACAACAGCCACGCCACACAACTGCCAAAGCAACGTCACGCCATTTCGTTACGTTACGTTTCGTTTCGTTTATAAATAATATTCTGTTTTGTCATTAATTGTTGTTAACAAAGTTTATTTGTCATCACTGCAAGCCTAATATGAACAAACTAACCAGTGCGCGTGCGCGTGCGCTCGGCGGTTTGTTGACGTTAACCTAACCGCCTGAAGAACACAATCGAAACGCATCTGCATGCCACAAACCACACAATTACTTACTTAGTTGCTGAACAATTACTAATTTCTTCTTTTGCAAAAACTTTTGTAATTTTAAGTTCACTTGTTTTGGCTAACACGCTTGCTTAACGCTTACTCCTCTGCCGCTCGGTCGAAAGCAGCGCAGTTTTGCCACGTTTCGTACTCTTTCGCTTAGGTTCATGTTAGGTGAGAAGATCAGTGTTAGGGCAACGGTGAAGACACGTTAACGCACACACAACAACATTACATTGTCGCTGGCGACTAGAAACCAAAACCAAAACCAAAAGAAAAGAAAAGAAAAGAAAAGAGAAACACCATGTACATAAATACATGCATATAGCCGACTCGTACCGTACCGCATAGAACCGATCCGTATTTGTAAACGTACCTATTAAACGATTCCCAACAACCGTTCCTCCGTTCCGTTTCCCGCATCATCGACCAATATACGTCTTAGATCACGGTCTCTTTACTAACCGTTACGTTATTTCATTTAATCGTTTCCATTTTATGTATTTTTAGCTAATCTTTTACAGGTCTTGGTTCTGAAGTTTCCCCCTTCTCTTATCCATGTGTAATTAATTAATAAACACAAACCTTTAATGAAACAACGCCGGCCTTAAAAAAGAAAAGAAAATTAACAAAAAATGGAAAGCAAAACAATGAAACCAAAACCAAAAAAATAAGTATCGATTTATCAAATTAGAAGAAGAATTGAAATTAGAATTTAAAACGCGTTTAAAACCGAAAGTGCGTGCCGTTTTCGAGTACAGACAGACAGACAGACAGACAGTCCGTTAGACAAACGTTAGTTGAAATTGATTGTTTGAATGCAGTTAGCCGTTAGTAATCTGTCAAAGATAAATGACTACACCTCAACGAATGAGATCATTTTTCGTAAAAACTCGGCAAACAAAACTGAAAATAAAAAAACACAAAAAAAAACACCAAAATCTAAGCAAAACGAACAATAATTAATACCAACCACGAACGTTGCAGTAGCGGTCGCATTACGTTGAATAATGTTAGACATAAAAAAGAACAGGAACACGTTTCATAAAATTCCAGCGTCCAAACACAAGCAGCAGCAGCAGCAGTATCAGCAACAACAGCAACAACAACAACAACAATTAGCGAATTGTAGCTTAACAACTGAGAAGCCACAACAGCAGCAGCAGCAGCAGCAGCGAACAACAAAGCACTTGGAACAAGTACAGAATCAACAGCAACTGCAACAGCCTCAGCCTCAGCAGGCAACGTATCGTGGCCAGGTCTCTAAGCCAATTGCCGGACATAGAGCGAACGGCAGTGGAGCATTGAGTGCGTACAACAAAGGAGGCGGCGGCGGCGGCGGTTCTGCAGCAAGTGCGCTGCCACGTAGCATAGTAGCGCCGTCCGCTCATACACGTAAATGTACCGGACGCAGTGAGAGTGGCAGCACACAAACAAACGCCACAGCAATACCAACGACAACGGCTGCCACAACAGCAGGAAATCCAGTTCGTTTGGCCAATCAGAAGTTCTTCCTCGTGCCTGCTTTCAAGGATCCGACATTCTTACGTGCCGAATGTGAGTTGGCGCACGCACAAGTTGTTGGCGGCCAAAAGGTGACAGCGACAACAGCTGCCGCTGGTGGCAACTCAAAGTACTATTCAACAAAACGCAAGAAAACTGGCGAAGATCAACGGAATAATAATAATAATAATAATAGCAACAATAACAATAATCATAACAACAACAACGATAGCGGCAGCGGCAACGTTACCTCAAGTACAACATTGAACGCGCTGAAGTGCACTAACAACACTAACGGCAAAGGATCGTGCGTTGGAACGGCAGCGATTAATGGCATGCGTCGTGCAACGCTCAACGGCAGTCAGGCGTTGGGCACGAACACGAACACGAATACGGCAACAGGTAACAATTTGGCGTACAGTAATACAACGACGACGTCGACGCCGACGAGCACAACAGCAGCGGCAGCATCAGCAGCAGCAGCAACAGCAACAACAACAACAACAGCAACAACAATAAAGAATTCGAATATTGTCAAGACGACCGTCCATAAGATTGATTTAAAATACAGTCAGCAGTCTCAGAACAATCGCGTCATCTACGCCACAAATACAAACGGTTACGGCAGTGTAAGACACCAGCAGCAGCAGCAGCAGCAGCAGCAGCAGCAACAACAGTTGCAGCAACAAACACAAAATCGAACTTTACTTCCAAAATCCTTTGGCGCCAATAGATTGCTCAATCGTGGCACAGGAGGCACGGCAACGACGAGCTACGGAACCAACAGCCAGCAAAACAATAACAATACTATTGGTCGCGTTGGCAAGAACCACAATAATAACAACAACAATATGAGCAACAATAATAATAATATAAATGTGAATGGCCAAAACAGCAACAACAATGGCATGCAGCAACAACGAGCGCAACCCCATAATGATGATGATATAACCTTCATTGACAGCGATGAGCTGCCAACGACATCAGCGACAACGCTGCCGCCGCCACAACCGCCGCTGCCACCTGTCGTCGACAGCGTCAAAGCGCAGCACACAACAACAGCAAAGGCGAACGATCTGACCTACTACTTCAAGCCAATAACGCCACCGTTGCAGCTGCGCACAACGCTGGGCGATCGTACACGTGCACGTCCCAAATCAACGATCATACCGGCAGCGGCAACAAGCGCGAGCAACGCCGGCGGCGGCGGTGGCTATACATTCGAACGTGTGAACAACTACAAGTACACCAATGGCACGAACAACTACCGGAGCACTGGCAATGCGGGCGGTAACAACGGCACTGCCACCGGCGCCGGCGCCGAAGCGAGTGTCGGCTTGAATGGCACAGCGGATGGCACACACATTGGCATCGATACGTTGAGCATCAAAGCGTCCATTGAGAAATTCAATAATCTCAGCGATCAAAAACGTACGCCGGCGCCGTTGCCGTTGCGGCAGCAAACGACGCCTAACAGTACCGCAAATGCGGCAAGCAACATGGTAACGACGACAACGTCGGCGGCGGCGGTGACGACAGCGAGGGGCAGCAGCTCAAATCTGCAACAACGCTACAGCAGTGACCTGGACACATTGAATATGCGTTTGACAGCGGGCTACAGCGGCTCGCTGACACGCGCCACCTATCGGACGGGCGCCACTGGCACCGGCACTGGCACGACGGCCGCAACGACGCCGCAGCGTTTGACGACAGCCGTGGTTACGCCAACGTTCAAAGCATTGAATGGCGTGCATGCGCCAGCGGGCAGTGGCGGCAAGGCGGGACGAGCACGCGCGCCGCTGGGCAACACGAGCAATACCATGAATAGCAACAGTGTTGAAAGTCTGCCGACGAAATTCAATCGCGTCAATGAAGTCATGCGTACCACGATCGTGGATACGGGAACGGTGAAAATTTTGGGTGACAAGAGTACGTTAGGTCAGGACACGGCAAAAACGAATATCGGCTCGTGTGCAGGCAGAAGTTACGGCGGCGGCAGTAAGGTAATCAACAACAATAGCTTACAGATAAATAATAAAATCATTGCAACAACAACCACAACTACAACAATAACTCCAACAACAACAACAACAACATCAGAACAACAGTTAAACAATGATGGTGGTGCCGCCACGAACAGATATAACACGAGTAGTCAAACGCCGTCTGCCAGCAGAAGCAATGGCAGCGGCAGCGGCAGTGGCAGCGGCACCATCTCAGCGTTCTCGAATGCCAGCAGTGTCACCACAAACGCTACGACAGCACCAACAACAACGACAACAACAACCGCTGGCACCGTCAACGGCGCCAATGACAGCGTAAGTTTGCGTCCAGCAAATAGAATATTTAGAAATTTTCCCGTAGGCAATT
>JBAMBP010001564.1:0-41107 GCA_037044515.1 Phortica magna
TATTATTTTCGTTGGTGTTTCATTTTATTTTGCGCATTTCTTCTGTAAATTACGAATCAGAGTATTTAACTTTTTTTAAATCTACATACATATGTGTTTATAGATACATATATATTTTTTTTTTGCTCGTGTTTTTATGGAATTGCATTGAATTTTTTCTTACGGGAAATATTAATCAGCAAAATAAAAATCTCTTAATTCCGTTCGCTCTTTTGGTTGCATTTCGCATTAAACTGATAAAGTTTAAGTCGTTCTAGAGTTTTGCTAATTTTTTTTATTTTATTGTCAGACGATATCAGGAAATGTATATGTGTAAGTGTCGCTTTGTTGTTACTCCTCGCCTCCCTCTCTGCAGCAAAAGATACAAACACCTTTTTTGTTAAGCTCCATAGAGTTTTCGAGTTTAAACGCATGATTAATAACTTTGGTATTTCCGATTGTTTCCTTTTTTGTTGATTTTTTTCTTTGCAAGGTTTGCTCTTGAGCAATTGTTTGTGCTGTGTGCGTGTGTTTATATACAAATATATATGTATGATAGTGTGTTGTTTGTTAATATTGTATGTTCTTCCCAGGTTTTCGCTTCAGTTGCTTTGTAAGCGGTTTAAAAATAGTAACATTGCATTACCGTTCTTTTATTTTGCGGCAATATACTTTTTATTAGTTAATTGCTATAATAGTAATAAAATTGCAAAGATAAACAATTGAATTATATTCGCTATTATGATTTACCTTCATTGCAATACTACATTTACAGGTGGAATTGGCCTTATGGGATACAGCTGGTCAAGAAGATTACGATAGACTACGACCGCTTAGTTATCCAGATACGGATGTGATTCTCATGTGTTTCTCGGTTGATTCGCCGGATTCATTAGAGAATATTCCTGAAAAATGGACCCCAGAGGTAATTTACTATACTATAATAACTTTTGTAACAATTAATACAATTTCTTTTTTGTCTTTAAATTTAAAGGTCAAACACTTTTGTCCAAATGTTCCCATCATTTTGGTTGGAAATAAGAAAGATTTGCGAAATGATCCAAACACGATTAGGGTAAGTGTGATATATGTTTAAAATATATAAATATTGTTTCCAACTAATGTTTTCTTGTACGTTGTATTATATATGTGGCCAGGATCTAGCAAAGATGAAACAAGAGCCGGTCAAGCCGCAAGAGGGTCGCGCTATGGCTGAAAAAATCAATGCCTTTGCCTATTTGGAGTGTTCAGCCAAGTCCAAGGAGGGCGTGCGAGAAGTTTTCGAGACAGCTACCCGTGCTGCACTTCAAGTCAAAAAGAGGAAGAAGACCAAATGCCTTTTGCTCTAAAAGAGCAAACAAACTTATACAAAAACAAAAAAAAAAAACAAAAAAAAAAAAGAAAACAGACAAGGAACAACAACACAACAACAACAACACTACACATTGATACCGCAAAAGCAACAAGCAACACTCCTACAACACCTCCGCGCTGCACAATTTCTACAATCTTTGGTGTATGTGTTAACAGAGAAGCCTAAAGCGGATTTGATTTTTTTTTACAATAGTAGCAACTACAAATAATGCATTATTATTTTATTAAAAGCCAACTTAATACAATATTCTGTATACTTTTGAATCAACCAAAAAAAAAAAAAATTTATAAAAAAAAAAACAACAAACAAAAAACAAACACTGATAATTACACAACAAAGAAATATTTTCATAAAAGAGCGTAAGATGAAGAAGAGGAAGACTATACACTCGAAATAATCAGCGAAAATTTAATAAAGAAATAAACAAAGTTTTAACGTGAAAAACTGCTACAACAAAACTCAAATCAAAAAACAAAAAAAAAAAAAAAAGAAATCGTAAAGCACACAGACGGACGGCTTCTGGGTACGGAACGGTTGCTGTCCCAAGTTTTTTGAATTTTGCTATTTTTAATACCGAAAGCGACAACGTTCAAGTCGACGGCGATCATAATGAATAAGTTTTTGTAATGTAACGGCGAATTTTTCTTACTGCGTACTGTTTTTTAAAATCGTCTTTATCGAGAAACATATATATATGTATATGTCAATCAAGAAAACAAGAAACTTTATAAGTAAATAAAAACAAATTAGTAAAAGAAAAAAACCACGATTAACTATCAAAAGTAAAACCGCCACAAAAATAAAGTAAATAAATATTTGTATTAAGTACGTCATATACAATAATTCTCAATTGTAGCGCGAAAACATAACCATTTTGAAATCGATGTCGGCAAAGAAACAACAAAAATGTACATGTATTAAACATGTATATATAAAAAAAAAAAATAACCTAAAAAAGCCACAAAAGCAAAGCAAACGGAAAATACTAAAATATGCGTAAAAGAAAAAGTACATAGCGATTTAATAAATTGTATTTCTCGTATAGGTATTATATGATTTGTGTTTTTTAAGTAAACGCGTTTTTTGTATTTTTAATACTGCGTGAGCAAGAAAATCATACGAAATACTAAAAAATAAAACAAGCAAAAGTAAGAAGGACCTCAAAAGAGCAAAGCCTTTTTCAAACAACAGCGGCAATACGATTTTTGAAGTGTATCTAAGCGACTATACTTTTACAGTTACTACAAACCAATAAACAAACAAATAACAAAGAAAGCAAACGAAAAAAGTAAAACAAATGCAATTAATTATACTTTTTCTTTTGTTTAAATAATGCTAATGTTTATCAGCAAAAAATCACAAAATTAGCAACAAAGCACATAAAGTCGAAATTAAAGAAACAAGAAATTGCATTCTAAATCCTTTGCTTTCGAACATTTTCTCAGCATTAAAAGCGTAATGCAGTAACAAAAGATAAAATTCCTCCCACAAAAATTACCAAATTTTATATATTTACATAAATATTTACATGCATAAATATGTAAATGTTGCTTGCAACACAAAAAACAAAACAAAAAAAAAAAAAATCGAGAAAAAAAAACATAAAGGACTTAAAATCATAAATTATATTTGTTTCCAACTGTCTTGTTTTAATGTTTTTTGTTTGAACTTATTCAGAATGAAACAATTTTGAAGCACATTTTTTGCTACGTAATTCCCTCTCAGTTGTCGTCGTGAATCGCTTTTGCGCTAAATTATTGTCAAAAGAAAAAAATTAAGAAAAAAAAAAACAAAAAAATTAAATTATTTCAGTCTCTTTATGATTACATAATTACTTTTTAATTTTTTTTCGTGTAATAAGGTTGGTGTTCGTTTTTTAATTTTTAAATTTTAAGTGTTTATTGTGCATTTCGCATAATATTCCTTACAATAAAACAAACAAAAAAAAAATATTTTACTAATACATACATATTATATAATAAATAAACATAAAAAAAAAAACAAAAAAACGATAAAAATACAAACAAAAAAAGTGTTTTTATTACTTCTGTGAAATACATATATATAATGGTTCCCAGCTCGAAATGGCAGTGGATATCGTCTTTTGAAATACAAGCGTAAAGTTCATCTTCGAAAACTGCTTTCATTTGTTTGTAGCTGAAATTATAAACATTTAATTCAAAAATGTTTTCTACGAAATATTTAAAAACATCTAGCAAAAGTTGAATCGTGTCGAGAATCGATTAGCTAGACAATTTAATTAAACACATTAAATTAACACCTCTTGAAAACACCAAGAAACACGTCATCTGCAGCATCCTACCAGATTGTAACAATGTTTTTTGTAATTACAATTAGTAATGAGTTAAAATATTTGGACCTGTATAAATACAGTCGTACTTCTTTATAACGTACTTTTGTATAACACATTTCGGCTCATTTCAAATAAAGAGGTTTTTATGCGCGTACTCATAATTTTCTACGTTGCGAATTTGTAAGATTGTCGTTTTTATTCTCGTTGAAGAAAAATTCAACTTAATTATTCTTTGATTGGCGTTTATCTTCAAAATAAGCTTAGAAAATCTATGTCCATGAAGCTTGCTTACTAGTCGGATGTTTTTACGCAAATGATTAATATTTTTCAATGGCCATTTATCAGGTGAGGAATCATTGATTTAATCCGTAATGTGTTTCTTTTGTAATCTAAGCCCACTCCAACTTTGTGAAGTTTTGTGAGACTTACAAGTGTTAATTATTACACTGATTGTTTACTGCATTCAACAATATTTCTGAAGGGTTGGTTTTATTTCTCAGTAACAAAACAAATTAAAAGTATAAAATTATTTTAGAAAGAAACAAAATATAAATGTAAATGTACGGTTTTATTTGATTTTTCAAAACAATGTTAAATTGTCTTTATTTAATATTTGTAGTTGACAAAATTTTTAAATTTTTGTTTACTTTAAATATATATTTGGTAAAATGGATTGACAATGCATTAACATACATTATTTATTTATTTTTGTATTATGTTTTTTTCTTTTGCATTTTGCATGCTTTCATATTTCAATCAAATCAAACGAAGACTCAGTTGTCTTAACGAGTTTTAATCTTAAATTTCTTACGTGTGCTTTTTTTTCGATAATTTCCTTTAATTTCAAATACAAAGACATTTTTTCACAACAAACCTGTTCTATTTTCTTTTTTTTTTGTATTTAATACAAAACATGAGTTAAATATAGATAGTTTAAGTTATTTAAAATAAAATATAATCACATAAATAATAAATATTTACTAATTAATTATTTAACAACTTGAATAAGAGCAAAGGAACTGATGACGATGATGCTTAAATATTATAAAACCATTATATGTTAAAATAAATATATATATAATTATAATGTATATGTATGTGTACAACAGGTAAGTAAAAAATAATATTAATAATAAAAATAAAATAAAATTTAAATAAATAATTCACTTGTAGCACTTGCAGTGCGTGCCAGCATAACAAACGAAGACGCTCGATTTCAATCTTTGAAAATACTAAGCTCAAACTAGTACTGTTTTTCTTCTTTATATATTATATATTTGTATATATGTAATTGTTAATAAATGTTTTTTTTTTTTTGCATTTTGTTGCTCAACTAAGATTTAACATTCATTTTGTTTAATTTGCTTTCTTAACTGCTGATCTCAACTTTACATTCATTACAAATGGTTTACGTTATATATAAAATGTTGAATTTCACACCTTTTCGTTAGGTTTTTTTTTTAGAAATACATATTATCTTTGGACATAAATTTTGCTTGTAGCTACAAAATGTTACTATTTTCTTTGTTTTAAATATCTTCACGTGTGTATAATTTTTGTTTCTTTTTTTATTATTGCTCAATGAGCATTTCATTATTTTGTTATTTTTATTCTCATAATTAATTTTAATGACGCTCACTTGCGACTGTTGCATGGTTCTTTAACTTAAATAGGACTGACATTTTGATTATTTGTTTTCCATTTTTAGTTTCAATTGAACACATATAAAGCATATGTGCTTATAATTATATATATAAATGATTACTGTAACATTGCTTTAGCTGCCATGGTAAGATAAGCGCCCCAAATTTGCTTTTCAGGTACACTAAGAAAAAATACATTGAATTGTTAGTGCAATTCAAAAAGATTAAGGCAGCGAAAGCAACATTTTCATATGAACATTATGTTAAACGAGTTTGTTTTCTATTTTTTTATTTTGTTTTTGTGTTGTACGATTTGTTAAGTTTGTTTCATTGAAATTCGCAAGTTGCACAAATATTTTGATGTGTAGTTCCTTCGTATTTTGTTTGTGTTTTAATCAGTTTCAGTGTATATGTATGCAACAACACTAAATATTAAGCAACTATAGTAGTGACATTATAACAAAAAAACATTAACAAATTATTAAATAAATATTGCGTGCTAAACAATTAATAAAAACGAACAAACAATGAAGTCTACGTGCTAAATTTGCACATAATCGTGGACACTGTGCTTGTGTGTATGTACCATACGTAAGTGTGTTATGTACTAACAAATATTAAATTCATTTTGATTATTCAAACAAATGCTTTTCGGTACATTTATCGATGTTGGTGCGCATTGATTTACTTATTTAGTTAGTAGTGCAGTTGGTGGTGATGTTGGTTGTACTTTCAAAATAGATATATATATATATATATCTATTATATATATATATGTATATTTGTATATATAATTTGTTTTTGTTTTCTCATAAGCAAATATTGCATAAGATTTCGGCAAAGCTGTATTAAAAAAAAATGTTGGTTGTGCGTAGGTGCGTGCGTCTAATTTAAATTGCGACGGCGACGAAAAACTAAAGCAAAGATTGAACGTATACGCCACCAGCGACTGCGACGACGCGAGTGCAACTTCTCGGAGCTTGTGCCATTTCCGAGTGCCTAATCGGGCATGGAAGAAATTGGGAATTAAATTGAAATTATAATTAATATTTATTAAACGTGAATGTGAACTAACCTTTTGTTGTTCCTTGCGACGTATTTCCCGAACGAGTGTATAAAATGCTTCATCGATATAGTGTCGCAGTGCAGCCGAGGTTTCGAAAAAAGGACAGCCAAACTGAATAGCTAGGTTCTTGCCTTCGTCAGTTGAGACACGTCGCTGAGATTCCAAATCGATCTTATTGGCGATCAACACCAATGGTATGTCCTCCGTAAGGCGTACACGTTGTATGAGCTTGCGATATTCTGAAGCCTCTTGAAAGCTATGACGATCGGTGACGGAGTAGCATATAATGAAACCTTCGCCGCAACGCATGTATTGATCACGCATTGCTGTGAACTCAACCTGACCAGCAGTGTCGAGTATGTCAAGAAGTGCTGCTTCATTGTCAATAACGGCTTGTTGCTGATACGAGTCCTCTGCGATAAATATATATTTGAGAAATTTAAGCCATTTCAAAAGCGTACTGATTCATCTTAAAAGTTCACTCACCGATTGTTGGGTCATGGTAGTCCAAGAAGCTGTGACTGACAAACTGAAGTGTAACAGCTGCAGGCATATACACACACAAAATTAAAAAAGCAGAGGTGGGCGTGCATTCGAGCAGGCGAGTGTCGACGAACGAGCGACAATGTCGGTGTTTGCAGAAAACGCCGCAAACAACAAAATAATCAAAGCATAAAGAAAATTACGATAATTTATTGATTTTTCCAACAATTAAATGCACACTCTGCTTGCAGCACTCAAATCTGTTATGACTTACCTGACTTGCCAACGCCACCATCGCCGAGAATGACAATTTTATAGACGCGCAAACCGCCACGCATATTCTGAGGTGGTGCATTTGGCGGTTTCATTAAATGCCCAGTGCCGTTTTCCTTGCGTCCATTTGATAAACTTGATGAATCCCCATCGCGGTCACTGTCTCCACCGCCGCTGCAGGACTTCAGTTTCGAGGACCTTTTTAATGCTGCACAGCCGATGGACATGTCGCCAGCCATACCCTTACCTAAGGCGTGGCTGACAAGGTCGGGTCGCAGGCTTGCTCGCTCGGTCGTTTCACTTGATCTTGACCTCGGGATATAAGTGCGCAACAATGACAATGACAACAAAAAGTCCGAGTGCGTAGAAATATATATATGTATGTATGTATATGCGCGCTCCTTGATGCCGCCCGCCTTACGAAAACAACAATATGAGAAACGAAACGATTTATCTAATAGATATATATTTTTGCCGTCGTCTTCGCACTTTCGTCGGCTGGCTGGCTACCACCAACAACACCACCCTGCGCCGCGCTTTTTTCTACCAGCGCACTTCCACTTTGTCGGTATAACATTGAAAATTCGTATTGACAAAACGCGTATTTGGGCTTCTCATTTTGATACACTGCCGTGATTTCAGGTTTTCTTACAGTAATTACTAATAAAGCTATTATATTTTTAATTATAAATATATTTTTTTAGGAATATCGTTAACTATTACACAAATATTTCAGTTTAATGCTAAAACTAGTTCGATTCTTCGTCAAATAGTAAACAAAACAGGTGCACAGCAATCAACTAAAGAACAAGACGAAAATGTTAAAGGCTCAGCACTGACACTCAATGTTGCCAAATTGGCCATTTTGTGGCTGTTTTTGGTCATTTTAGGTCAGACTCGATAACCAATAAAAATGTCACACAGAAGATAGTCAAAATGTTCGCTATATTTTTTTTCGAAAAATTGTTGCTTAATGTTTAAATTATTCAAATAACTTGTTTAAAAAATCGAAAGGAAATTTTTATTTAAAATGCATCAGTTCTGTTAATAATTATTAAAACAAATTGGCAACACTGCTGACTGCAAATTTTTTGTAAGTCTGTTAACCCAATTCGGACAGAAATCAGGACTGTAAAATTCAAGATTTTGTTAAAGAATGTTAATAAAAAATGTTTTTGTATACTATTAAAAAAGATTCGGATTAATATGAAACAAGCAATCGATATTTTATTACCTTTATTTTTTGTTTATTCAATGTTAAATATAAATTAAGAGTAAAGTATGAAGGGCATGCCCGTATTTGTTAATATTTAAAGAGTCAAAACAAAAAACAGCTGTTTTGTGGGGTGCCTGGAAAAGTGTTCAGGTGCGTAGGTAAGTGTTGATTTAGGGGCGCAATTGTGGATTTCCTATATATCTATGAATATATTAATAGTAAATTATATAAATGAACATAATTGTGTGTTGTGCAAAAAAAGCGAGTGATGTTCGTGCAACTAAAAAGAAGATTAATTGCGAATCCAATTGCTTTAATTGACGAAATTTGTTTTAAATGTGTACCCAACAAGTTGTTACACTGATAAGAAAAATAAACTGTAGCAGTATATTTTTACACATATTGTTTCGTATCTGTGAGAGCAGTTTATGTAAATCGGCACACGCTATCTGCACTCATGCTGTATTTTCTGCATTCTTCTTGCATCTGTATCGGTTAACCGGCACGACGACACTTGGCGATTGTTTATTGTTGTGAATAGCGACCGAAAACAAAGTGAAGAAAATCGAGTTAACGAGAATCTTAGAATTCTCGCTCGCAATAAGATCGGAGGAGAGTAAATTAAGCAAACTGCTGCGCATATGAGAAAGCAACGAAGAAAAATCAAATCCGCACAAATTTTAAAAATAATTCTGAACTGCCGCAGTTTGAAAACGGCTCCCGTTCGACGTTGAGGTGTCGCCGCAGCGGGTTAAACGTATTTTTACAACACCTCTTCTATTGTCCCTACAAGATAATAAAAATAAGAAAAGTATTAAGCAAAAAAAAAATAAATAAATAAATAAAAAAATAAAAAGCAACGTAAAAATTTAGAATAAAATTAAGTAAAATATTGACTTAATCGAAAATGTCAGGCGACGTGCAGCCGCGCAAACGCAAGGACAAGCGAAGGAAACGTGGTAAGTTATTTAATGTTTTATGATTAACAAATTAAATTCAGCGCAAAATTAATATAATTTAAGTGTTTTTTCACAGTGTGTGTCTTTTATTTTAAAAATAACTTGCCCTATTATATAAAATATATACATATAGCTGCCGCGCACTTCTGCCTTTTGACAAATTCATTTTTCGTTTTCCTTTTCTTTTCGTTTAGTTTTCAAAAATTATTTGAGCACTGCCAACTTGTTTAAGTTTTGAAATATTTCAATTAAAGTTTTAATACAAAGAAAATGTATATTTGACAACAATTGTTGATGGCAAATATACATAATAATACGCTTATAAAACTTGGTCGATTTTTCGATTGACTTATTGATTCGCCTGTTATATTGGCAACTAAAAAAGTTGGCAGTCTATTTTGCTGTCCCATTTGTGTGCGGGCAACGTATATACATATGTATGTACATATGAAGACAAAGTGTTTTCAAAAATTGTATCTCACAGTCAACACGACAACATGCGTTATACATTTATTGTTGTTGTTGTTGGTTTGTTCCTGCTCAAATGCCGTTTAATTTCTCACATGTATTTTTAAAATTCCGCTGAGATTTATTTAAAGATTGCGACGTTAATGTGCCTTCATATTTGAACTATACAAATTGTGCCGGCCGCGTGCCGTTCTCAAAAACATGAGAACGTTTTCTTTCCTATCTTATCTAAGCATTTTATCTTTTATTCCTATTACATACATAAATGTATATATATTATATGATATGTACTATTGCATGTGTGATATGTAAATTTTACGTGAAAATATCATGTGAAATTCTATGAAATCGCTACATGACACGTGCATTTAAAATATGTACATATATTTATGTATGTTTTCCTTCTGGTCTTCTCTCTATGTCTGTATATGAGCACAAGTCATTATGAGGTCATTCACTGTCGTTTTCTTTTTTATCCGCAATAATATAAAAGATGCGCGATAAACGTTTATCGCATTGAAAATACACATGTATTAAACAATACGCATTTTTATAAATATTATAAACGTTCGCAGACAGTTTGAAATTGTTGCCGCTGCAACAACAAATTTTTTGTTTTTACTTTTATCATGTGAACAAAAGTTAAAAAAAAATAGGAAAAAGGGAAAATAACAAAAACTATTGGCAACATTCCCACTTTATATGATTTGCATTTTTCTTGAGTACGTAATTTTATTCTTCTTTGTTTATTGTTGCTACATGAGTATACATATGTATGTATGTATGTATGGATAGACAATGCACATGTATGAGAACATAACCAAGAAAACTTGCAAACAAAGCGTCTTTGTGCTGCATAGAAAAACATACAATGTATTAAACTACATTTGTATACTTTTTTTTTAATTACGGCCACTAACACTTGGTAGTATCTCTAACGTCTTCAAAAAAAAATTTTTTGCTTTAACTTTAGATGCATTTGAACGTAAATCTGAAGGCGAATTGAGCTTTTCGCGCCAGTCGAGCTTTCAAGGTATATGATTACCATTGTTTAGTAAATATGCGATCCCAGCTTAATCAGCTTCAGTCATATGTATCTGTATATTTAGGAAACGCTTTGCTCACTAACCGTGTTGTTTAAATAAGTTAACAATAGTGCCTGTTGTTTTTTATTTACCATCCTAGTTAGGAAATAAATATAATCATATTGTTTTTAATGCAATAACAGATGATGATGAGTCTTCGCATGGCGTGCACATCACAAAGATGGGCAGCGAGGATGTGCACCTGCATGTGCATGAGGAGCACGGCACTGGCGGACATTGGTGTGCCAAAGTCATATTCTTCTCGCTAATGGCAGTGCTGTTGGGTCTTGTGGGTCTCATAATTCTGGAGAATCGAGGCTTAGCTGATTGTAAGTATTATCAAAAAATAATGTTAAATGTCAATTAAATTGTGTTTTTACCTTATAGTGGATACACCATTGTCTGAATCACGTTTTTCAAATTATTTTGATGGTTGGGTGGAAGAGCATCGTGACACTCACGATGAACATGACGCTGTGCAGGCTTCGATCGAAGACCACGACGAACATGATGAACCATTTGAGGAAGAAGATGATGAGGAAAACCATTCGGAAGTTGATGATGATGCTGATGCTGAAGCTGACGATGATGAGCATGAAGATGATGAAGAAGAAGCTGAAGCAGACAAAGAAGATGATGATGATAATGATGAGGACGATGAAGCTGCAACTGCAGAACAGACAGCAGAAGCGGATGAAGATGATGATAACGATGACGATAACGATAATGAAACGGTAGAGCAAACTGTCGAGGATAATGATGATGAGCTAAATGATGATGATGATAATGATGATGATGAGGAAAACGATAATAATGGTGGTGAAGTAAATGATGACGATGAACAGGACAATGATGCAACCGCTGAAGATGATGACAACGATAATGACAACGAGATTGATAATGATGATAATGAAGAAGAGGACTCTGTTGAACCCATAAAACAGACCTCTACACACGCCTCTGCACGAAATAACAATAACGATAATGACGACGATGATGACATATTCGATGAGGTATTATAACACGCACAGAGCGTATGTGTAATATAATATGAAAATATTACGTATACGAGTAGTAACATTACGTTTATTCATAATTTCAGGACGATTCTTTTGACAACATAGTTGACAACGATGCAGAAGAATTGTTGCTACTACAGCAAAAAGCGGCACAACAAGCCGCAAATGCGAATGCAGGTCGAAATCAAGCTGAATCAAATGAAAACAATACAGAAGACGATGAAGCTGAGGCTGAGCCAGCATCGTGGGGCGCATCGCGTAAGTATTTGGATAAAAGCAAATATTAATATACGTTAAAACACAAGAAAATCCCGAAGACAAAATGTATGTACTGAAAAAACATATTGGGTCAAAAAAAAATCCAAAAATTTTGTAATCAAAATCTTTATAAAATTCTCCATCTTTTTCGAAAATATATATTAAGTTAAGCTGATTTCTTTGTTATTGTACAAGAAAGTGCAGATGTTTTTGCAATTATCTCAAACTAAATCCTACATAATTTTACAGTTGCGGTTAAAATTGGCATTGGTGTGGCACTTGCGTTAGTTGCACGCCTTGTATTGATTAGGAAAAATCCAAATACAAGTGAGTTTTTCACAAGTGAACAAACCAAAAAAAAACAAAAAAAAACATTAAACATTAACAGTGTAACAGAAACCAACCTCTTAATGTACAGACTCGCTTATTAGTGCCGCTATTGCTTCTTTTTTATTTTCTTTTCGTTTTCCTTACTTTTGAATGCCTAAAATTTTGACTTATAACTGAATTTTTTCGACCAATTTCAATGTCTGAGCATGACTCTGCTAATTGTTGTGATTTTCTTATTAATTCATAACATTAAATATTGTTCTTTAATAATTCTTAACTCGTAAACAAAAACGATTAAAAAAAAACAACCGAATGCCTAAAATATCTAATATGCAGTTTGCACTTTCTTTTAGGCTAAGCACAAATAAATGTTGTTTATTTATTTATTTGTTGTAGTATTGTTTTTATTACTATTTGTATTAATTTTTTTTTAGTGAAAAATACGTTTAGCTTTTTGTGCGCACTTTTTTATTTACGCAAATGTATGTATGCTGCAATATGTTCTTTATTTAATTATGTAAAAACCAAAAATAAAAAAAAAGAAACCAATGTAAATTCCGCTACTAAAAAAGTGTGTGAACAATAATTTTATATGAAAATTCTATTTTACTCAACGCCTAACGCGTCAGTTGAGGAGCCGACATCGGAAGCGCTGATGAAACGTCGCCTAACCATTGCCTCCGCTGAGGAACACATACCGCACGACGATGATGAGGAGCTGCCCCCACTGGACGATGGTTGTTTTGAATTTATTTGCACCAACTTTTTACATATAAAAATGACTTGAAATTCATATCGAAATGCGTACATTTCAAGTCATTTTTATAAGTTGTTTAATGCGTTTAGTAAAAAAAAGAAAGTAAATAATTTTAAAACTTTTTATTGTGATATGAAAAAACAAAGATTACTCCGAGGAGGAAGTGGAAATCGTTGAGGAAATTGAAGTCTACAATGATGAAGACGATGAGGACATCGATGAGAACAATGATGATGTTGCTATTTCGGGTAACTATGTACCAGAGACATTCGAGCAGCTGCAAGCGATGTACCGTTCTAAGGACAGCGAGACTGCAGAGAAAGCGGTAGCGGCAGCGGCAGCCAAAATGTCTGCAAGTGAGGTAACGCGAAATGAAGGACTAAGTGAATTAAATAGAAAATCACCAGCAGTATTTAATGCACCACCGCCGCCGCCATTGATTGAGGCTAAGATCGATGCGGTGACAACTGCATTGCCGTCAAGCAACGCATCAGCACTGCCGCCAAAAACATATGTTGAAACGCCGCCGCAAGCACGAAAACGCAATGTTACACATGACATTGATTATCACGATGATGACATTGAATATGATGATGGCGAGGAGGAGGGGGAGGAGGAAGAGGAAATTGAGGACGAGGATGAGATTATGGACGAAGCAAAGGCGCGCTATGTACACGACATTCAAGGTGATATATCCGATACGGATAGCTACGAAATCGATGATTTGGATGAGAATGATGCATCCGATGTGGATGACACGGAATTAATGAATAGACTTGAAGCGAAATACGGTCGTTTGCCGGCTAAGGAGTATGAAAGTGATGAGGATCCAGATGATCCCACATGGACACGTAATTACTGAATGTATTCACACGCTTTAAACAACAATAATAATCAAATCAAAAACAAATGTTAAACAAATCCAACTCATCAAACAAACAATCGGCAAATGCATACAAAAAATACAAAAAAAAAAAAATACAACAAGCCAAACGAATTGAAATACTTTCGACATAATCAATATAATCAATACATTGATAGCAAAATTTGCATCCTTACACCTAATCAAAACCTATGAAATTGTTAAACAAAAAACAAAAGTTTTTTATCATGAATCGTAAGTGTTGTCTTTGTCTCGTCACTTTTAAAAGAGCATATTTTTTCAAATAAGATGGAGAATTTAACAAAGTTGAAATTTTATTCAAAATTTAAATTATTTATATTTTACATTTATTAAATAATAAATGTTTTTTTTTTTTTAATAATTTTTTAATATAATTTTTCATACTTATTAGAAATCAATCCTAAAGCACCATCAGGCGCTCAGACTGCCCAACAGTTTGATGATGATGATGATGATGAAGATGCAAATGATGCTGCGGCATTCGAATTGTTCGAGCAGGAATTGCGTAGAGCCAATGCGCGTATGATGGAGGAGGTGAGTAACAAGTAAATTAATATAAAAAAAAAAAATAAACAATTATTTTATTTATTTTTCAACATCAGCTTAATTATCAGTAGAAATCATGAAACCCTGTCATAGCTTTAATAAATGCCTTTGTTTTGTTAATATTCATTTACTGATTTAGTTTTTTTTTTACTATCATTTTTATGAAATTTTATGATATTATTTAAACTATAAGTTTCCCACAATAAGTTGAATGCTTCGTTTTGACAAACTTGTAAATAATTCGTCAAGACTTTCTACCAATAACAAATGAAACAAAATTAAAGTTTTGTATGATTTGTTGTAATTAAATAATAATTAAACACTGCATTTCATTTAAGTAAAAAAAGTGACGAAAGAAAAATGCTTACAGCAGAAATAAAATAATCAAATAAACTTACTATTTAATAGAGCGTTGAGCTGCGCTGTCATTCTGCACCCACAAATTGGAATCCAGCGCAGTGCCGCATTATTGAATATTGATTTTATTTAAGCAAATACGCTTTGTTGCATGGTAAATTATTAATTAAGAAAAAAATCTAACAAATGCTTCTAACTTCACTAACCAAAATTGTTGTTGTTCTTATTTTATTTTTTTAAATGTTTCTTATGCGCTTTATGACATATTGTTGTTGTGCTCGATATTAACATATAACCAAGAATAATGCCGTTGCCTTGCAAGCGTACGCCCAGTTAACACGCACACACTCACACATACCGGCAGCGTTTCTGGCCCAGGCGACAGTGTTGGATCGCATTGCGGAAACGGAGCATAGCAATAAAATGCTCATCGATGCTATTGAAGCTTATAAACGTTATTTGGCTTTTGGCCAAGCCGTTACAAATGACTCAGAGTATCGAGCAGCTGCCGAACGTTGCATCGAGCGTATGAGATTCATGGGTGAGTAGCTGAACGGACAAATGTAACTTAATAAAACTTATCATGTTGAAATACCAATCTGTCAGGTTATCACTTGCAAGCCGTGCCCATACATGAACAACTGATTGCACGTTTTGCCGATGAGTCCAAATATCGCAATCAGCTTTCTCTCACATACCTAATGATGAACAGGTGCGTTCGCATAATACATATATTATACAAAGATATGTTTGGAAACTCTTTACAAAAGATCTTAATATCATGCTTACAGGCTTGACGATGTCAAAGTTGTCGCTTCGTCGACATTACGTCGCTGGCCAACGGATGGTTTGGCGCAGCTACATTACGGTTTTGCGCTCAAGCAAATCGACAAAACATATGAGAAGGCTGTGCAGTACATGCAACTTGGCATTGCTTCGGATGAGCCTGGCACACAGGAGGGCTTCTTCTACTTCACGCTCGGCGAACTGTTACAGCGTATGGGTCGCACGCCTGAAGCATTGCAGCTCTATGAACGCGGCGCGGCATTGCAACTTTTTCCCTCCGTCTATCAACGTGCGCTCTACAATGTGCCAAATTTACGTGCGCAACCCTTTTGGCAGTCCCATGAAACCGGCTATGAGCAACAGTTGACTAAATTCGAACACAATTGGCAAGCAATACGCGATGAAGCGCTTGCATTGCTCAGTCGTCGTGGCTATTTTGAGGATGAAGCAGAGAATCTACGCGACACTGGCAGCTGGCAACAATACGAGTTGTATGCGCGCGGTCAGCGCCGTCAGCAGAATTGCCAAAAGGCGCCCATAACGTGTGGCCTTGTCGCGCAATTCGAGGCGGCAAGCGGTTGCAAACGTGGCCAGGTGAAGTTCAGCGTCATGCATGCCGGCACACATGTCTGGCCGCATTGCGGTCCAACCAATTGTCGTCTGCGCGCGCACCTCGGCTTGGCTGTGCCGAACGGTACGCGCATACGTGTGGCGGCGTATGAACGGTGAGCTCACAATTTATTTATGTGCCATTTATCTATTAACTTTTTGCAACTCTTATAGATCTTGGTCTGAGGGGAAATTTTTGATATTCGATGACAGTTTCGAGCATGAAGTGTGGCACAACGGCACAAGTTTGCGCTTGGTGCTCATTGTCGATTTTTGGCATCCAGATTTAACACACCGGCAGCGTCAAGCGTTAACGCCGATTTGAGCGTCGAAGTGCACTTAATTTTATGCATCTAACAAAGTTCCTACCTTTGTATCTAACAATTGTACCCAGCTTACACATATTTTATTGTTCTACAAGTATGTTCACTGTAACGAAAGAAAAACTTTAAATATGTATCGTAAAGTTTTAAAATGTTAAAGATTTTTTGCCTCTCTTATAAAAAAAAAAAAAAGCAAACTGGAAACGAGTTTTGAATCCAATGAATGTGCGTGTATTTGAAAGACTTGAATTTGTATGAATTGTATAATTTTAGTTTAAGATATTTTTAGATAAGTCATGTAATTATTTAATAGTTTGTCAAATAAAGTATTTAACTTCAATTTTTACAAATGTAACTGAATTATATTTATTTTCATAAATAAAGGTCGCATTTAGCTTCACGCCCTAATAATGAAGTAATTTTTGCACTGACGTCGTTAAAGTCGCATGACATTTGCTGTATTTCATGCCAACGTTTATAGAATTTACTATAATGTTTATACAAACAAATTTAATCCAGGGAAGCTGTGATTAATTATAATATGAAACCATACTCATTATTCATAGGCATATAATTTAGGCGTTTATCGGTTCATTAGAAAATTATACAAATTGTACACAAGTTGACAGGCATTAATAATACTATGCAGCATATAAAAAGCCGCCGACAACTGCTGTTGCATACAGACGCTCAGACATGTTTAGTTTACTTACTTTGCTTAGCGCATTGCTGCCTCTGGCAGTAGCAGAAGAGGATGCTTTGAAAATATGCTTGCCGAAATTGGGCTGCCTGCAGGGTACACTTAAGCCAGGCCATTTGACGGACGACTACGAGGCCTTTATGGGCATACCATTTGCTGAGCCACCAGTGGGCGAGCTGCGCCTGAAAGTAAGTTGCCTAATCCCTTGAATGCAGCGTGTATTAAATTGCTTGTCAACAGAATCCTGTGCCACTCACCGAGCCCTGGCCCGATGTCTACGATGCAACAGCGCCGATGCAAGCCTGCCTGCAGAAGGGCTTGCTAATGAAGGATGCACTAGTCCTGGGTGTAGAGGATTGTCTGTACTTGAATGTTTATAGACCACAAAAACGCAATACGGATAAGTTGCCTGTTTTGTTTTACATACACGGTGGTGGCTATTATAGCGGTTCACCAAATATCTTGGAAGCGGATTATCTGATGGCTACAGGAGAAGTGATTATGGTGAATGTCGCTTATCGCCTTGGACCTTTTGGTACGTAATTCATTAATTGTTAATATAGAAGCTCATATAAATCTTTCAAATAGGCTTCCTTAGTACAGGCGATGAGAGCATGCCCGGAAATTTTGGTCTCAAGGATCAAAATATGGCGCTCAAATGGGTACATGAGAATATTGCCGCCTTTGGTGGCGATCCAAATTTGGTAACAATTGCAGGGCACAGCGCTGGTGGCGCGTCAGTGCACCAGCACGTGCTGAGCGAGGCGTCACGTGGTCAGTAGCCATACTCATGTTCAGATGAAAAGATTGTACTTTATATCATTTACAGGACTTTTTCAACGTGCTATTGCCTTCAGCGGCACTGCATTGACGCCGTTTGCCAAACAACTGCCAGAGCCTTTGGCACAAGCGCGCCACGTTGCGTCACTGTGCGGTATAGCGGATGCAGATTCTTTGAGTCCACACGATTTGGCCGAACAATTGCGTAAACTCGATGCAGACAAACTGGTCAACGTTGTCGATTCAATGCACGCCTGGTATCGCTTGCCTTCTTTCTACTTTGTACCGGTCATAGAGCAGCCAGAATGGGAAAACGCATTCTTCACGGGCTGCGCGACGGAGACGGAATTATCTGGTAAATTTACGCAGGTACCTTTCATGATAACGACAGTGCCAACCGCCGGCGAAGGTGCTGTATTGCTTATGTCTCTGATTGATGACGAAAAGCTGCAAGATGATTTTAATTCAAACTTTGATATGCACCTGAGTCACATAATGAATCTACCCGAGTCAAAGGCAACGGAATATCTCAATGAGTTGCTCGCTGAGTACACAAATGGCGTGCATGAGTTCAACAATGAGACGATGAATGGCATATTGACGGTAGGTCGTTTGACGGTCGGCCATTAAAATCAGTCGATCTCTTTATTATCAACATTTTTTCAGCTATTTGGCGATTATTTGTTCCAATATGGCTTCACCAGGACATTGCAATCACATGCATCGCATGCTGATGCCGCGAAAAGTCCCTTTTATGCGCTTTACTTCAACTATAGAGGCTATTATTCCTACTCGAATGTCATTCTTGGTGGCACCAAACGTGATATAGGCACGGTGCATATGGACGACTCTATTTACATGTTCTATACACCGTTACTGTTCCCAGTGGGCTTGGGCACGGATACGCCTTGCGCTAAAATGAAGGAACGCATGGTGCAATTATTGTTGGATTTCATGAAATTCGGGCAAGTTTTTGACTATTTTCTTGTTGTTGATTTATAAATGGTAATTTTTATTATTTTATCAGTGAACTACGTAGTGCGACTGCTAAAATTGGGCCTTGTACCGCTGATCAACTGAACGGTAATGGAGAACATGACATTTGTGATTATTTGAATATCGAAAACGGCAATGAAGGTTTTCTGGAAAGCGTCGAAAAGCATTTCGAAGTGAAGGCAAAACATATTTGGGAGAAAGTTATTGGTTTTTGAAAATTTGTTTAAAATATATGTATTTGCAAATGTTATCATTATGTTTATGAAATTCTACGAAACGTTTAAAAACGTAAATTCAAAGTTAACAAAAAAATATTAATAGTCATATGTACTTTTTTTTTTAATCATAACCGAAAAGTTTAACGGTCAAAACGGATGCAATGTTATTCAAAAACCATATGTATATCTTATTAAATAAAAATAGTATTTGAATTGAGTTAAAAAAGAGTTGGTATTTGTTTCTTAAATGTAATTTTTATTCAGATTTTAAATTGTGAAAAATTTGATATCACAGGTTATTAAAATTAAGAAAGCGACTAATAGAGCACCAAGTGCCATAATAATCATCTATTTATATGATAAGTCTCACACACCAACGCACACTTTCTTGTCGCTTCATAAACGTCTGACTTGTGAATGAGGAATCTGCCCTTTGAAACCAGTCAGTTTAACCTTCAAGCTCCAAATGCGGCTTCACAGAGATGAACTTGCACGCGTGTGACCTATTTTGATTCAAGAGACTGAAAAGCTTATCATGCTACAAGCAACAACAATAATAATACAATGCAATCATGAAAATTGCATTATATTGCGTGACATTGAAGTGCTTCTTCTTTTAGCAGTTTTTCAAGGACATGTTTAAGCATCGCTGTATGCAATTAATTTACATACACTGAAAGAAAGCTGTTGCTAAGACACTTGTGCACAGTCCACACTTCCATTAATGTTATCAATGGTTTTTATTTTTTTTGGTTAAACAAAATAATTGAAATCGTTGCTTTATCAATAAATACTTTGGCGACTTCTATATTGTCAAGATTTATTTTAAGATATTGATAATAAAAAATGTTTGTTACAAAAACAATGAAAATAAATTAAATACAAAGTAAATCGAATTTTTCAAGTGCGTTTATTTTTTTTGTTTTGTTTTCCCTTTATCTCGGCAACGCTGCGATCGTTTGTGAGTATCGCACTCTGTGTGGGTCCGCATATCTGTGTGCGTGTGGAGTGGTTCGCTGGGTATGTGTTGGTTTCAACTTCTGCGTTCAAGCAGGATAAAAGTAAAAGTGGCTTGCGTAAAATATTAGTTGTATTGTTGACTTGAACAGAAGAAGTCGTCTGCGCAGCACAAAAGTCGGTTCACATCTTCTTTACTTTTGCTTATTTATGTGTTTGTATGTGAGTGCATTTAAAATCAAATAGTTGAGCAACAGTAGAAAACTCAATGCATAGTCAACTAATTAGTTGTAATTTGATCAAACAAAATGTATAATTAAATGTGAAATCAGTTTTTATTTGATAAATATTTATTTGAAAAATTTTGAAAAGATTTATGTATAAAAAAATTAATTTGAAATATGCAAAAGATTTCTCAAAAGATTTACTTCGTATTTATTATTATATTTCTTACTATCAATTGTTTCAAATCAAGTTTTGGTATTAGAATCGTTTATCGGACACTTAAGAATCAGTACATATTTTTGAAACTGACAACATCTCATTCATATTCAACTAAATGTATTTCCAGTTCAGCTTTAACAATTTAAAATAAATAAATTAACATTTATTCCACTCAAAAATAAGTTAACTAGAAGAGATAATCACAAATATCTCAGACTTACTATGCGCTCTTATGAGTATTTACTCTCCCATGCTAAATCAGTCAATAAACCAAACAATTTGTCGTCACTACAAAATGAGAGTTTCACTTGTCGAAAAGAAAAGTAAATAAATATATTATTTATGCATAAAGAATTCAATACAAATTATAAATGCTTTTGTTTTCCTTGTCCTTGTGAATAACAACAATTAAACGCCGCAAACTAAATTGCATTAAATAAAAACTGCAGTAATGCGGTTGTAACTTTAAAAATTGTATAAATTGTTATGTAAACCGATATTCATTTACATATAAACAACAACAAACGGAAAGACAGAAAGCGAAATGCATTGTATTTCCTTTTTTGTTGTTGTTGCCTTCATTTAATTGATGAATCAATAAAAAGTGTCTCAAAAACTTCACAATGAATCAATGTGAAAATAAAAAAAAAAAATAAAAAAATAGTAAATGAAATAAATAAATAGTAGCGTTGCAAGTTTGCTGGCGCTTCGGCAATTCGTATAAATTTCAAACACACAAACAAAAAAATAAATAAAGCAACGACGCCGTTACCAATGACGTCGATATTCGTCGCCAACGATACCGTGCATAAATTAATAAAAATGCTGTTGCTTTTGTTGAAGAAAGAATATTTTTATTTTATTTGTTTTGTTTTTGCAATAATTTAAATATAAAAACTTACGCCGTGTGTTAAAAGCGATCAGACGTGTTTTGTGTGCGGCATTTTGAAGTTGTACGGAAGTCGGAAAACATTTACCAAATCTAACTTTTGTACGTGTGTATGTAGGTTAAATAAATAATATTAAATATTTGAAAAACAAAAACAAAAAATATGAAAAAAATAAATAAATAAATAAATTACAATTGAATTGAAAGCGGCGTGAAAGTTGTGTTTGAAAATAGTTTCGTGTAAAATGTTATTAATTAAAAATTGTGAAATTTTTATTTTAGTATTTGCAATATGATTTTAGATTTTCATAAGAACGATATTCGAAGTATGTGTCCAATCCTTTTATAAAATATTTCCATTTAGTGAAACATTTGAATTATGCTCAAAATTTGAGATTCTTAAAAAAGGACATTTGAAAATGAAGAACAAAACTCCATGCCTATCAAAATTGTTTATAGTGTCCTAAGCAGTGGCGTAACAACAGCTTGGCACAGTGCGCAAAATGCTACGAGAGGTCGTGAGCAATATGAAAATGAAATTTAATAGATCATTAATCAAAAATGAACAGTACAATTATAATGTCGTTGATAACTATTCAATTGATTTTTTTTTTAAATTTAACTACTACTAACTCAGAGGAATTTGACAAATTTGCTTGCAGAAAGGATAATTATGCCACTTGCCTTAAGTACGATACCAACTAATGAGTTTATATCTCTGAATGTATTGAAATATTTTGTAGAATAAAATTAAAGTGTGTAGCCCATAATTAAATTAGTTTTCAATTAGAAAAAAACTGATAAATTAATTATAATAATTATAAGCAAAAAAAATTGTATTTATCGATCACGGTGCACGCGTGAGAATTCGACTGTATAATTATGAATAAGATTCGATTGAGATTGTGCAACCTAAAAATATAGTTTAAAGCATCGTTAAAATTGGTGTTGACATCATGTTCAAAATAAAATAGTTAATATTCCAAAAAACAAAAAAAACAAAAACGAATAGACCATAAACATTTAACGCATCAATTAATGTCATTTTGAATTAGCAAAATCGTTTTTTAATCAAATCTTTGGCGTTTTTATGTTAATCGGACGCTCTCCACTTTGCTCACCACATTAACATTAATAAATATTTATTCAAGCACGTTTGGACGCATATTTGCAGACGCCAAACGCGCGAATAACGGGTTCTCACACAAAGATGATTCACCATGAGACTTTGCCAACTTCATTGCTTCTGCTTGTCTTACACCTGTTGACAGCGTCTGCGTTGCTCACGGCAACTGGCGAGCGAGAAGCGACAACAACGTCAGTGATATGCTCTGAACATGCGGGTTGCATGCGCGGTATTTACATGCCCGGCTATCAGACGGAACGTTTCGAGGCCTACTTGGGCATACCGTATGCATTGCCGCCCGTGGGTGAGCTGAGATTCAGTGTACGTTGCATGGCTGTAATTAAAAAAGATAGCTAAATGAAAAGTTTAACACTTATAGAGCCCCAAGATGTATCCGAAATGGCAGGTTGTATATAATGCGACGGCAGCGAAGGCCGATTGCATACAGAAAAACTATTTACTACCTAGTCCGATTGTCTATGGCGTCGAGGATTGTTTGTATCTCAATGTGTACAGACCGATTGTAAGAATTTCGTTGTTTGTTTTATTTTTTTTTTTTCAAAAGCTTAGATTAGATTTTCAAAATATTTAATCAAGCAACAAACAGATACAATTTTGCCGGTAATGGTTTACATACATGGCGGCGGATTTTTTAGCGGTTCGGCAGGCCCACAACTTACCGGACCTGAGTATATCATGGATGCAGCTGAAGTGATATTGGTGACAATGGCATACCGATTAGGCGCATTAGGTAGTAATTCATAAAAAGTTTATTAAAGAACTTATACTCCTAACACATACATGTATATATCTACAATCAGGCTTTCTCTCAACCGATGACATCAATATGCCCGGCAACTTTGGCTTGAAGGATCAAAATCTCGCTTTACGTTGGGTGCAGCACAACATTGCCGCCTTCAACGGCGATCCAAGCAAAGTGACGCTGTTCGGTCAAAGCGCCGGTGCGGTGCTATCACATCTACATGTGCTAAGCCCTCAATCAGTGGGTCTCTTTCGCAACATGATTGCACTGAGCGGCACGGCCAATGTGCCCTTTGCCATTAATGAAGCGCCCTTGGCGCAGGCGCGCCAAACGGCGGCGTTGTGTAATATAACCGATGCGCACACGCTCAGCACGGTGAAATTGACGCGTGCCTTGCGTAATGTTGATGTGTTAACGCTGTTAAATGCAGGCGATGGTCTAAAATTTTGGAACGTCGATCATTTGACCAACTATAGACCAACCGTGGAGCGCAGCAGCTTAGGCGCAGAAGCGTTTCTCACTGAACACCCGAAGCACTTGTTGGCATCGGGTAAATACAACCCGGTGCCGTGGCTCGCCGGTAGCGTGATTGAGGAGGGCGCCGTGCGTGTCGTCGCAATACTAGAAAATGATACGTTGCGACAAGATTTTAATGGAAATTTTGATAAACTGCTGAAAACAATGCTAGAATTTCCCAATCATTTCGATTCAAAGCAGTTGGCAGCGAAAATGCCGCGAATTATTGAAGCATACTTTCAGGGTGAGCATGAGTTAAACAATAGAACGGCAAAAGGCTTTTTGGATGTGAGTAAAACATGCATTATATGTGTATAATGAAAATGAAAACCTTTTCTAAATGGTTGCTTTATGCAAATAGACTATTACTGATCGCGGCTTCATTCATCCACTCTATAATGCGATCTACGACTACGTGCATAGCGTGGACACCGACAAATATCCGCTCTACTTGTATCGCTTCAACTACAGTGGACCATACACATATGCCAGTGTTTATACGAACGTGCAACGTAAGCAAAATTACGGCGTCGTCCATTGTGATGACTTACTATACCTTTTCCGTAGTCCTCTAATCTTTCCGGACTTTGAGCGGAACTCAACGCATGCACGCATGATAAAAACCTTTGTGAATTACTTTGTGCACTTTGCCAAATTCAGGTGAGTTGTATTAGCGCTGCATTTCTCATCTGAAAATTTTTTGGCATTTCAGCAAGCCAGTGGCTGAGCCCGCGCAGCGCCCTTGCAATGCAGCCGGCCTGGAAAATGCTGGCGTTGATTCGATCTGTGATTACCATGAGTTTGTCAATGTGCTGCCGGACTCATTTGCAATAAAGACTGATAATAAGTTGAACGTTAGACGCATGAAATTGTGGCGCGATATACTGGAAGATGAAAAAATGCAAACCTAACATTACTGCAATAGAACAGCGAATGTTTTGAATAAAGAAAACATATGAATAAATATTTAACTTAAGAAAGACTTTTTTTTAATAAAAACTCAACAAATCAACTTCATTTTTGTTTATTTTCATTCGTTGCTACACTGCGAGCAACATGTCGTATGCTTAATGATAATAATCAAGCGCTAAGTTCAATGTCCTGTCGTTTGCCGTTTTCTGGCTTTGTTTATGTACACTTCCGCTTCCTTTTTAAATATGTCAATTGTGTCGTGTGTCGTGTGTCGTGCAAAGCGCGTGTTGTGCCATTTTAGTCTTTATGGTTATGCACAACTGTCACTCAACGATAATTAAAATCAATAAAGAAATTAGCTCTCTAAAATGTTGCAGCAGTTGTGACTTCGAACTGGAGTTTTGTGCTTTCAGTTGCAATTGTCAACTCGTGCGCATAGAATGCAGCTAAGACGGAAATTGGTACGGCTTGTTTTGCCGTTATTTTTGCTAACACTTTTCTATCAATTGCTCTTGACGAGTGCGTCCATGAAAGGTGTACGCATTGTGGAAATACCTTTTGGCAAAAATCAACAAAATTCGTTAATCGATCGTAAAACACAGAGTGGCATACAACTTATAGCAAAATGGGAACGTGAGCGCAGTTTCTTTCATTTGTTTCATGTGCCTTGTAAGTTAACATGAAAATTGAGCAAACACCGAAAAGTTGAATAAAATCATTATTGTTCAAATAAAATTTCAACACATTAACTTCTTTTAACCAACAGATATAATTTGCTTCTATGCGGCGAAAGGTAAATGGCCTTTTGTGCCGCCATTCATGCAGGCGCGCGTTGATAACACAGCGCGTACGTTCTTCAATCAGAACGACAGCGTAATACGGACATTCTGCCGCAAGTGGATACAGATTAAAGAATGTTTTCGACCAACATATCGTGAGTTCTCGTGTGCCAGGATTTAGTTGAAAGTCTTTATGAATTGTGTACTTCTAGGTAACGATACAATATACGACGTTGAGATAGAAACGCTTCAGAAAAAACGTTGTAATTGTGATAAGCTGGTTGCCACCGAATCGTCAATAGTCTACTTCGATAAGAACTATATAGGCAATGTTAGTTCTGAGATGATACATAATACCATTGAGTTTCTTGAGAGTTTTTTGCCGCCACCTACAAAGAAAAACAAACGCAAGAATCGCGTACGTGGACGCTTGGATGAACTTGAGATAGAATGAAATGAAAATTAATTGCAAAAATAAAGAATTTTTTATATTCAATAAAGATACTAACAGCAAGACAAGATATTGGCGAGTTTACTTAATTGACTTATAAATATTGTATTTTAATTATTGTACAAGAAAATAGTTTACTTAGGGCACCTTTTCGATTTGGCTAAGTTCTCATTACAAACTATTATTTAAATTTTATTATTTTTTTTGTTTATTTGTCGTTAATAATATAATACTTTCTTAAGCATTTGTTAACTTTGCTTTTATTTACTACGCTTTTCTGTGCTTTTCCATTTTTAGTTTGTATTTTTTTTTTGTTTTTTTTTTGGTCTTCGCTGTATGACGAATATTGTGTGTCGTTAAATATACGAGTATATTAAAGTAGTATCTAATCAAAGTCTATGGTTTACAATAAATTATTAGTTTAAGCTAAAAGTATTTGTCTAATTTACAACTATTTTACAGCTATTATTGTCAGGCATTATCACAGCTTAGCAGTTCGTCCTCCTGTTTCCCTCGACTACTTCGACTATTATTGTTGATGGCATTCCGTGGCGAGATCACAGAATTTTTGCGATTTTGCAACGCGCGAATATTTTTCCGTTTCGCTCGTTGTTTTCGTTGTCGTCGCACACAACACCAGACAACTGCAGATGCAAAATTATTAATAGTTACATAGAAGTACATATGTATGTTAGTTGATGTCGTCACGTAATTAAGCTATTTTCAGGCGTACTTACACAGCAGAACTAAGACGACGCCGCTGATGCAGCCGGCGGCAAGTAGCCAAAAACTACGCGCCTCCGCCAATTTGTTTGTGGTCAGGCAGCTCTTGAATGCCGCCGAGTCGACCGTCTGGTTGTAGGGCAGTGGACACTCGTTGTCATCGAGCGTCTCTGAAAATGGAAAATGGTCTATGTTGAAAATAGATTTTCTACTTTTTTCGCAAATGAGTTCAAGCCGTGGGCGTCAGTATATGCGAGTTTTTAGCGTGAAGTGTCTATGACTTCATCAGAAATATTGTTGGCCATAAACAATGTTGGTGTTCATCGTTCAAGTAACATGCAAATAATTAACAAAATATTATAAATAAATCACCAAATATTTGGCTAAGATAACAAACCAAACAAGTTTACTATGGCCAACAATTTTTAAATAATACTAATAATTAGAATTTTAATAAGAATGATATGATTGAGACAAGTATCATATATCGAAACAATTTCGTTTAATTAGTGCTTCTATTTGCAGATTTTTAATCAAAAGAAAACGCCGAAAGTGTGTCAATGCTATAAACTCTGATGGTCGCCCACCGAACCCAACGTTTCACTTTATTGATAAACAACTTACCAAAACATATTGGCGTGAATTTTCGATCTGCACCCAAAGCGCTTAGATGATGATTAATTTGCTGGCAGTGGCATTTTGATATTTTTGTCTTCGTTATGTCGATGGTCTTCAAATGGCACAAGTTACCAAATCGTTGGATTTGTAGTTCTGTGAGCGGGTTGGAAGAGGCATTTATGTGCCAAAGTTCTGAAAATAAAAAGTGCAATTATAAATTATTTTCATATTTTTTCAAAGCAGTGCAAAAAATAAAAAGATGCTGTTTGACATACTTGGCATAATGCCCAAATCTGGTAAATCGTGTAGTTCACAATTTGCAATGTTCAAGTACTCCAACGGTGCCTTGATGGGCTTTGTAAGCGTCTGAACGAAATGAAGGAATGTTTATTAAAACGAAAATGTTGCTCATTTCAAAATACCTTACCTCTAAATCTTGAGCCAGAAACTTTAAATCATTACCGTCCATATATAAATTTCGCAATTTGGGCAATTGAAATAATTCCAAGGGAATTGTCAATAGTGCATTGTTTGAAAGATCTATTTCCTGTAGAGATAAATATAATTATATACTTTTATAATGTTAATTACTATTAGGTGTGAATACAATGTATCACTTAGCGACACGTGATGTTAAACAAAATGTGAAACAAAAAAATAATATTAATTAATAAATTATAAATCTGAACATACAACAGCGGCAGTGAATAACAGCACCGATGATGTGACGAAATGTAACTCACCTGCAGCGATGTGAGCGGCTCGAAAGTGCCGGGCTCAACCGATTGTATCATATTGTCATAGAGCAGTAGAAATTGTATGTCGGTGTATCTTTCGAATGAGCTGGGATTGAGCTTTTTAATGCGATTGAATGTTAAGTCGAGAACCTGCGAAAAAGCATAACATAAGATAAATAATAAAATACGTTATTCAAGCACATGTCAGACCGTTCGTCAGTCAATGTGTGTGTGTGTGCCAGTAAGTCAGTCACTCAGTTTGTTCACGCATGCAGATACAAAATGTATAGTGCACGCAACTTTTGTACGCTCAACTTCTTCTTTATGCCTCAATTAGGCTCAATTAGTTGTTTCATTATTTGTTCTTGTGGCTGTGAGCAATAGTCGCGTCTGTGCCGCAACGCACATGAGATAAAAAATAAACATTTTTCGGTTTTTATTAGCGTAAATTGACCTTTTAGTCGTGAGTAAAATGAGTGCGGATTTTGAATTTTTTTTTTGTGTTTTTGCCATCAGTTGCTTTAAGTGAATAAATATGCAAAATAACGGTTGAATATGCATTTCATTATCTTTCCCGATCATTTGCGTCATGATCCCATGCTCACCTCAATTGAAGTTTTAAGATTCTGTGGCACAGCCCGTAGTATCATATCGTAACAACGCACCGTGTACAACTTGTTGACGCGCGAATACTTGCATTTGCGCTCATTTTGATTGACGAAGCCGAAAGCAAGCATTTCAATACAACTTGTGAGGAATAAAATCTGTAGTAGCAACGTATGAAAGTCCATGCTGCAAAGAAGCATAAAGATTTAAATGAATAAATGTATGAAATACCATGAAGATTAGGCGGCAAACAGGAAATGAGTAATTTAAGTAGCACAGATACAACAAAAACGACAAAACAACAATAACAACAACTACAAAAAGAAGTGGCAACCTGTGAATGTGTGATGACGTCGCGATTATGATGAAATACTCTGCGTTATTTCACTCAGTGATATTCGATAAGTCTTGCAGATTGTTTTTATTGAAACACTTCACTCATCATTGGCCATTCAGTTTGTGGCTAATAAATAACAAAGCGTAACTTGTGGCAAATAAATCTCTCTTCTACTATATTTTCGTTCTGTTTAACTTTAGTGTTTATTTGCTTGATTAGTTGCTAAACAAAAAAATAAATAAAATACGTTAAGTGTGCATTGTAAAAGAAAGACAGAGAGGAAGATAGTGTGTGAGTGTGATTAAAAAGCCCAACATTTACGTTTAATTATTTTCAAATTAACAAATTACAAGATCATTGCCGCGCGTCATTGTATGTGAAGCGGCTCAATGGACTCAATCAAGCGTAGTTCCCACCACTGGGCATGGGCACACAAGTAATACATAAATCTAACTCGTCAATTGGGCATTGCATGGCATTAGGCATTTGATTAGATTTGACTTAGTCGTACATGTAGTAGCAATAAAAATCGTGGCATTTCCAAAATGGTATTCACGGTCGATAAAAACTGTCAACGTTGCACACTGAATGCGCTGCAGTCATTCAAGTACGAAATGGTTTGGTTTGGGCAAAGAGGAGTGCTCACAGAATGCCGTAGAAATGCAATATGAAATTTGCTGATGTTTTTATTATTTTTGTTTTCTTTGTTGTTGTACTATTTGGGTAAATGCAAATAAAATCATCATAATATAAACAATATTTTGTTGCCGCATCATTGTTTACTTGTGCACAACCCCAGCCATGATCTTCAATTTGCAAACTTTTGCACATTTTTGTAGGTTTTCACAATGTGTATTTTAAAATTACGCAATGGTTCGGCATGCTTTGTGCTTCCAAATGTTTCTCTAGCTATCTTATCACAAAACAAACTTTGGCACATGCAGCAGATGATTTATCTTGAAGTTGATGAAAAGAAAATTAGCTACGTGTTGTTATGTCAGTTCGGCTGTCTGTCATTCTGATATATCGGAATTTAGTTCATGGAAAACATTTCTCATAATTAAGTCTTTGACGTGACAAAATTCACACCTACTCTGGGCTTTATTTTTATGACAACATTGTAAATTTCTTATGCTACTCATAATAGTCAACAAGTATGAATCATAAAAATCACAAATTAAACGTTGTTTTTTTTGCCATTGAAGCACTTTTTGCATTCGTTTTGTTCTTTCTGCTAATATTTGTTTCAGCCCCTTTTCTCATATTACTTGCGTGATTGACATTTTGTCATTTAAATTTGACGAAATTCAAAACTTTATTATTATTATTTTTTTTTTTTTTTATCTTTCTTTTGTTGCAAATTTTCGCAGTTCATTTTCATTAGTCGTGATTACAACTTAGTAATACAATAGATGCAAGTGACATGCATTTTGTTTGTGACTTATTGTTTTTGTTTCTTTGTTTATTTATTATATATAAATTATTTTTTTTGCAATGTCATTGGCTTCCGTTCTGTTAAACAATGCTGAGGCATAGCTTTCGTTATACATATATCATATTGTCTATCGGATATGTTGACGAATTCTTGACAATTGATAATTTAATATTTCTACGTAACTCGCTATGAATGGGACTGTCAACAACTGTTATAAGTTTTAATTTCTTTAGCGTTCCTCGAAAACTTTTCAGCAAACTCAGTGTCAGGTACTTAAAAATAGTGCGCAGATAAATAAATCGTCGCAAACTGTTTAATAAGTTTCATTTCTTATCAATTAATTAAAATGGTAAAAGAAGTTTTTTCTATTTATTTATCAAACATATCAGAAAAAGCTTAACATTTTGACAACTTAATAGAAACATCAAGAATTGCCATTTGTGTTGATATTAGGCAAAATGTCTTATATTTTATTTTAATTACAATTTAATTATTTTTTAAGAAGTACGTACACAAATTTTCTCACAATACAAATATTTTTGAAAAAAAAATTATTGTTTTGCAGAAGCAACCCACATATACTGACATCGCTCTCATATGATAACAAGTGTAAATTCCAGTCTTTAAAACCCCCGATACAAAAGTAAATTTTATTTAATAAACTTTTGTTGCAAAACGGCTTTCATTTACTTAAAATCATAAGGAAAATAGCTACAAGTGTCAATGGGGATGCAAACAATACAATTTCTCAATTTTTTTTTTTGATATTTAACATCAAAAACTTGTTCTACAATATCATTCTTGGATTCCTTTGCCTATTTTAAAAATGTACATTATAAATACGAAAAAATATATTAATAATAAAAACACTGCCACCTCTTAAATACTTAATTCAATATTGACAACCGACTTTGTTCTTTTACTAACTTGGCAAATTGTTTAACGTCGCCGCAATTTGCGATGTGTGTGCTTGTTCGACGCCTAGAAGCGATTAATGCGACATTCGAGTGCGTATGAAAATGATCGAGTGTTTTGCAATGTATGAATGAATTACTTTTGTGTCCAAATAAGACATTGCGATTGCTTTTTTAAATGTCGGCAATTACCCGAAGCAATCTCTCTTAGTCAGTCTTATCAAATGTGTGATAAGGATTCTGGCTATTACAGCTACCAAGTCAATCGAACAATGGCAACCACAACAGAACTAATTATACTTACTTATTTTAACTTAATACAAAAGCAAAAATTTTAATGTTTATTTGTCTTGGGATTTCTTTTTCTTTATCGTGAATGATTCACGTATTTACTTAGTGAACATGACTAAGTATAGATTTAATGGAAAGAAGTTTCTGCAGTTCTTGACGTGTTCAATTGGGGCTTTTTGTAGGCTTTTTGTCTTCCAATCAAGTGCCAAAATTGACCCAAATTACATGAGTACGAAAAATCTTTGCCTGTCGGTTTGAAGAGCAAAGATCATAAAACAAAAAACAACATTTATTAGTTATATTTTCACCAACGTAAATAATAAAAAGAAAATGTATATATATGGGATTACCACACATGTCTGGGAGCTGGCAAAAGATCAGAAAAAAAACACGACTATAATGAAAACTCATGCTAAGATAAAGAAAATGAAAACAAAACAAATTATGAATATCTATAAATATTTTCTAAACAATTTTCGAAAACTAATTGAAAAAAACACAAATGCAAACTTATGGCACTCAAAACTGGAAGCCGAAGTCAGTCGACAAAGAGAAAAAATATGAATAGAGACAAGGGTGATGCCAACGACTAATGTCCGACATTTGTTCAGCTTAAATCCAATGATATTGGCAATAAAAAGGGCTAAAGTTTTGTATCGGAAAACCTGAAAAGTTACTCCACACACACTCTAATAAAACGAACAATAAAACTGCCGCATTTAAATTTTCATGTCGCCGACATCAATGATGGGCGGCAGCGTTGGGGCGACGTCGTGTGTTGAAAGCAGCAAGTCGGCTGATTGCCTCTGCCGAAAGGGGGACAGGCTTATAATGTAGGTGGCCCCTTCTTGACTATAAGAATCGTAATTTATGAAAAGCATTTTATATTTTCACTTTTTTCCTTTTTGTTTTTCTTTTTCATTTTAACGGCACACATTTGTTGCATATTTATTTTCTTTTAACCGAGAACAAAAAAAATATATATATCTACATACATATATATCAAATGTATTCATATGTATATTTGTGGCCGATAGATTACAGCTTGTGTGAAGGAAAAGTTTGGCATGAATTATTAAACATTTTGAATTATTGTTGAAATATGTTCAATGATAACACAGAGCAACAAGTTTTTCCAATGCATAATTTCTTTTGTATTTGTGGACAGATTGGTTAAATCATAAAACCATTGATATACATAGATCAGGTGCGAATATAATGGGGAATACAAGAATCACACATATTTTGATATCTTGTTTGATATGTCTTACTATTTAATTTTTAGGAATTATTAAGGAATTTATAATTAGGAAATAAAAAAAATTTATTTTGTGAAAATTCTCGCTGAGGAGCATTTTCAAGTTACTGTAAATAATTCAATTCTCACTTGATTTGAAAAATGTTTGTCAAAAATGTCAAACTTATAATTGTCAAGGTATAACTAAAAACCTTTATAATTCGAAATATTCATCTCCAAAAGCATCTCCAAAACATCAAAACTGTTCTCATAATTTCACATTTGTTGAGACAATGAATTTGTTGTGCAGTGTAATATTTTGCATATGAGCGCATTTTCAAATAAATAACGATTTAATAAGAAGTATTTCAAAAATTCAAAAGTACTAATCGAGCTTTCATTGCGGCATTTTAATATATTATTCGTTTTTTTTCACTTTCTTATATTTCTTTAATAAAAATTTCAATATTGCTGTGAAACGTTTCTAAATTGCTTTCAAAATATTTTAATCACTTTTTAAACATTTGTGAATGGATTTATGCACGGTCGGTGCTGCTTATGACACCACTTTGTGGGCGTGCACATTACTTACATACATACATAAGAACTATAAATAAGTGCTTTTTTTAAATATTTTTTTTCTATTCAATTTCTTACACTACGCACTTTTTACATTGTGTGTGTGATGTATGCGCGTTCAACAGGTGTGCAGCGTCGTGTGTGTTTCTTATGTGGGTTGTTGAAAGATTTATAACGCTTTTGCAGGCGCTGCGATGAAGATTTATTTGTTTGGACATTGACGGTTTAACATTACATGTGACAACATAAAAAAAAATAGTGATAAAATTCTGCAATATTTAATGATTTTACGGAAATGCTTTGCATGAAATTAATAGCGAAAAAAAAATGTATTGCCACCCAAAAAATTATCACACCAAGTCGAGTCAAATGAGGCAAAACAGAATAAATGCCGTAAAATAAATGAGCGCAACAGGCATGAAAAAATTAAATGTCTTTCATTTATTTCAATTAAAGACAATTAAAAGAACATTTCTGCTTGAGAAAAAATAAAAACAGAAACAAAAAATAAGATGTGACCGCAAATCGCCAACTCTGCAACAATTTTAGCGTGACTTTCGAGACAATGACGCACCGACACGTCAATAACGCTTTAATTTAATGCCGTAAGTTTTCGATTCATGTAGGTTTTTGATATTACAAATTGATAGTTGTATTAGTTTCAATTAAAGTCAAGAATTTATTATGTCATTTAATTGAATATGTCTATATACAAAAGTATCTTTATGCCATTGGAAAGTAGTAACATTTTTCGGACTTAAAACTATAAAAAGACGCTTTTCAAAAACGCTTTGTAAGCTTTTATGCGCACAAGCTTAATAAAAAAACGAAGTATTTATTTTTATAATGCATAAGACTTGCCATTGCAATATTGACAGGTGCTTTTATCGCTACTCAGCACTTACTTAATTGCTTCATATGGCAGAGCGTACCGTTTATATTTTGTCGTGTTGTAAATTTTTATCGTTTATGGCAGGATTCCGGCACTAATGTCGGTTTTTTAACTTTAATCGATTGATTAAAAACAAAAACAAAGTACGCAAAAATGTTTGTTTTCTTAGAAGGTATTAAAGTTATTTAAGCCTGACAAATGTTGACGTCGATAATGTAAATATTGACCGCATGCAACTTAATAGTGATAGAAATATGTTTTTTTTACATCAGAATCAGGGACCTTGAAAATTTAGAATAAACAAAACCGAAACGCATTACATTTTGATTTTGTGTCTATTTTTTTATTATTATTTATGATTTGAAGATTAAAAGATTACGAAAATATATTTTAGGTCATAATAAAAAAAGAAATTTTTAATTTTCTTGTAAAATAAAGAAATGTTACTTTAAAAGTTACGCAAAATTCTGTATTTCAACAATCTCTCGGGAATCAATCGAGCAATAAAATGACAATAAAAATGTATAAATATTTTTAGTATGACTTTGTTCTTAAGATAAGACCTTTAAACTAAAGAAAAGTTGGTGTTTTGACACTCTATCATGGGCGATCTATAACTCTAATCACAAAAGTCAACAATTCTTATCAAGTTTTATAAAAGAATTGATAGAAATTAAATACTTATTTGCAGAGCTTTATACCTGCGCTAAATACAGACTAATTGCGTTTACTTGCACTAGTAGAATAATACGTCTGTGTGCGGCTCGGAAGCGAAAAATTAACTAGAATACTCTATAAAAAGGCTTGCAGCTGTTTTAATGTTTTAATGTTTCATTGTTTTTATTTTTATATTTAAACAGAAATTGAAAACAAATAAAAACGTGATTATTTAAGCAGTAAAAGTTGACTGAATAAACCACAAGGCGTACATGTTGTTACCAAGAATAGGTTTGTATACTTTTGAAGTGTGCGCCTCTTGTAAAGATGTCAGTGATAAGCATTTGTGCCGTGTGATAAGGCGTACAAATGACAGTGCCAACAAGTGCCACAAATATTACTCATATTCATGTCGTTCACTAGTATCTCATTGTGCGTAGAAGCAACCAGCACCCAAACCACTGATATAAACTTGGATCGTATATACATTTGGGTGTGTGTTTTTATCAGACTGTTTTATTTTCCCTTTTGGTTTTTATGTTGACTTCAATTTAAATCAATTTAACTTTGCTTCTACATGCGACGTTATGCCAGTCTTTGCATACATACATATATGCTTGGGCATGTGTAACTGTGTGCATGTGTATCTATGTATGAGTATATCTTTTGTACTTTAACGCGTTGCAAGAACCAATATTGACTTTTATACTTGACGGAGACCTTAATTGTTCGTAAGTACTTATCAAACACATGAACATAGAACACATAATGGATTTTTCCCGTTGCTGAGTGTTTGCTACGTTTTTGCTCCGTGAAAATCAAATGTTTAATTAACGAAAATTTATTTTTCATGTAAAAAACAAGTAAAAGATTGAGCAAAGACAGGAAAAGCCTGAATTATCACAAGTTTATTTGTCAAATGCACAAGCAAATATTAATAAATAAATAACAAACGAAAATTGTTTGAGTGATAACCTAAGGTTTTAGTTTTAGTCTATGTATGTAAGCGTATTTGTGTGTGTGTGGATCGGTATCAGTTTATTCATGTGTAAATGTGTGTGGCATTTTGACTTTGCACGTTATTTGAGATTAATACAACGTCTGACTTATGCAATACATAAAATGTTAACCAACGAAAAAATAAAATTAAATTTTTGGCTATTTGTTAAGATTTTAAGCATTCATCAGCATTTACTCAACTGAGTCATCCTTTGTCAATAAAACTGAAGTAAAACTGTTATAGTTAAATGCATCTCTAAGATAAGAGGCCAATTCTATTTACAAATGTCGTTCTAGATGGTTTTATTATATTATTATTATTCAAGGCATTATTAAAGCAATATTAATGAACATTTTTGTTAAAAGTAAAAGTACAATAATTATGCTAAATTATAGAATTTTATACCTTTCATTGGGAAAACGAAAGTGCCATTAATCTGTAAGTGAACAATATAAATTAAAATCATACTTTTTTCAGTCAGTTTGAAAATCAGATTTTAATACTTCAACAATGAATTTGAAACCTTATAGAGGACAAAAATGCAAAATTCAATACGATTATGTCGCCATCTATTGATTTGGAAACACATGTATAATTTGTTGTATTTGAATTATCCGAAAACCGGCAGAAAATCCAAGGGTTCTTAACTAAGCCCGTTTATTTGTTTGTTAATTACTTGAATTATTAATATCTTAAAATTATAAGAAACGTTAATTAATCTTAGTTACTTAATATAAGATGTTCTTACCTAATTTTTTTGTTAACTGTTCAATAAAATCCTTATAAAGTGCATTATCCTTAGGTGCAAAAACTTGTAGTTATAAGTTATTTATTTATTACTCTTGCATATTTTTAACAAACAAATTTTTTTTTATATTTTTGCCACAACTTTATGTTATAATAAATATTAATTATATTATATTTTAAATTCTCAATTGGCTTTTATAAACTTTCACATAATTATAAAAATTATTTTGTTTTAATATTTTCGTAACTTATTTTCTCATAATTTGATATATTTTCTCATAATTTCTTCTAAACACAAATACAAATATATATTTTTTGTTTTGGCAGTACTAAAAAAAAAACGCGAATAATCTTAAGTTTTTATTATTGCTTTTTCTATTGTACTATAGCAAAATTAAATTTTTTTCTCGCACAGGAACCGCTCAATTCAGCCGACGATATGAATTTAATGCATTCAAACTCAAACTGATCGTTTTGCTTTTGTTGATCGTTTTTATCATGAGCAGTGCTGCCAACTAAGACTTTTTTCGAATAGTTCTAGTTAACTATCTAGCCCAAAATATACGAAGTCACATATCGAGAAATCCATATATTTTTTAACTTTTCTATCTATTCCTTTTATTTTAATATTTTTTTATATTCGTATATTTTGGTACATGCGTTCCTTACTGAAAAACCAATAAACATGAGTACAATCATTTGCGAAGAAGTGGCAGCATTTATCAGCGCTCATGTTCGGAGAAAATTGGAAACAAACAACAGGGTGTAGACAGAGATTACTGTTGCCAAGGCTAGTCTGACGTATGTTTGCTTAAAATATATCTGTACATGAGACTTAGTATAGTTTTTAATAGAAAATTACCACATTAATTTCGGAATTAATTGTTCCGGAGCAACTGTAGTTCGCGCCTTGGGAATATAAACAAGCCTTGCCTTTGTAAAAAAATGAGAACACATTCCGTTTTAACAGGCAAGAAGAAGCAGCGGCGCTGATAACAGATTTTATTTTGAATTTTTTGTCTCAATTAAAATTGGTGATAAATGATGATAATAAATAATGATAACATTTGAGAAATTCAAAGAGAACAACTAAGCGTTGTTACTGGGAATTATCATTTTGGATCAATAGATTTCATACTTGATTTTGGCATTCGTGAAAAATTAGCACTTAAATGTTAACGAATAGACTTGTTTAACGCGGACAAGCCGCAACTAACTGACTTTATGCACTAATCGGACACACACGTTTTAAAGTGTGTAACGCGAAAACAGTTTCAAAATGAATATATTCACAGCTATCAATAAGCTTCATTTTGATAAGCAATAGTTAAAAACACATTCTGACAAATTTTTTTATTAATCGCTGTAGAGCAATAATGCACTTATTAGTTGCGATTAATTTGATGATAACAATTAAATTAAGGCTGTAATAAAATAGATTAGCAAATCAATAAAAATAAGTACAAATTGCATATTTATGGCTGCTTAATGGCTATATACCTACATCATCTATGAAAGTAATTGGTTTATAATAGTTTATTCCTTATGCTCTCTGTACTTAGTCATAAATCTTAATCTGGAATTTCCTCTGATCCTTTTTCCACTTTTGTGTGTCCTTGAATGCATGCATTTAAAATGGTGATTCACAGGTAGCAACCTTAGACATCCAGTTTCGAGATTGTTCGAAAATAGTTGATTATTATACCTTCTTTGAAATGCGTAGGGTGATCCTGATTGAACCTGCCTTAATCATATGCTGATTATGAGAAAACCAAAATCCATTTTTGTGGTCAAATTTAGAGTGATCTGAAATAGCTGAATCCTTATATGTAAAAGTCGCACACAATTTTCGTTTCGTATTAGTTTGTTTTTATTGCTTTTTTCTTATTTTTTTTTATTTTTTTTTGTTTTTTTTTTTTTTTGGTTTTACAAACTTTTTTTCTTTTCTTAACAGTTTTAACTGTTAAAACTTTTGAATATTTTCATTTTTTTTTTTTTTTGTTTTACAAAATTTTACACATTTTTTTGTTTCAAATTATTCCTCTTCATTTTTAATAATATTATATAAAAAATATTTATTAGCACTTTTTTGCATGTAAATATAAGAATGAAGTAGATAATAATCTCTCTCTTACGACTTCATTTGATCGTGTTTCGTGTTGTTAGAATTAAAGATTGACTAAAAGAAATGTAATTGTTATAAAAGAAAAAGAGAAAATTCACTCAACAGAATATTAAAACAATTATAAAATTCTCATCTGAATAAAATTAAAATAACAAGAAAATATATAACTCAAAATAAATAAGTTTTCAATATCGTACTCCTTTTCCCTTTAGTACACTACGTGAGCAAGCAATACTTCTTATTTAATATCTTTTTTTTTCATTTTTCTTTCTTTTATTTTATATTGAGCATATTTCCTGGTCAAAAGAAACTTTTTTTTTGTTAGCTTTTCGTTTTTTTTTCATTTTTTTTTAGTTTTCTTGTTTTTCAATTTTTTTTTTTTAATTTTTGTTTAATTCGTTTTTTTCGCACATATTTAATAATATAATTTGCTTTCATTATAAATTTTTAGCAAAAAAAATTTGCAATGAAGCTGCCTTTTGGCGTGGACCAATATTGCTAAACGCGTTTAACGTCGTATATTTTTTGAATATTGTATTTATCAAAAATGATATTTTTAAAGTAAATATCTACACATATCTACTTTTCTCAAAAATTAATCACATATTCAATATTATCGCTTTCGCATACCAAAATAGCTGTAACTATAATGGTTTTTAATAATTTGCATCTTTAAAGTTGCTTGCGAATCATTGCTCTTCAGTTATAATTATTCAATCACAAATTATTCTCAAAAGAAAAAAAACATGACATTAATCTATCAAGTGTTGTTTATCAAATGTTTTAGTTAATTGTCATCGATTATAATGGCTTCACTTTGAGCTCTCCAAACTGCTAACACCGCTGGATGGACTTGCGTCCAGCAGGATCTGACGAAACTCATCAGCTAGGTTTTTGCCTTGATAAAAGAGTCTGGTAACGCAAGGTTCCTTTGACGTTAGCAACTCGGCTTGAAAAGTTTCCGAGTATCTGGAGTCGACAAAGGCCTGCAACTGTGAAGCGTCACATTTCGCAATGGAGACACTGTCTAATTGACAGTGACGACAGTAGCGTTGGAGGTTGCGGATGTCGGGTGGCAGAGTGCGAAACTTATCAGTGACTGCGTTATTGCCAAAGTCAATGAAGTGAACCTCCCATTTGTCATTGTCTACTGGTTGTATAAGTTCGGCGCGGTAATAGGCCTCATCATCGGCAAATTGTGCTGCACAAATTTCACCGATGTTCAATTGTTCAAAAATGGGAAATTGTTCTTCAGCATCGAGTAGTTTATCGGTGACGGTTTCAAGTGCTGGAATGTCTTGATCCAATTGCAAATAGAATGAAGTTGGGGAGTTAAATTGTACCACAGTACAATCGTAAAGAGTTGGTATTGGTGATGCTTCAATGCCAGCAACCGATTTGGCTAATTCCTCTGCGAGGTCCTTGTAATCGATTTGCAATTGAACTTTCCGTTTATCGGGTTTGTTGTCCGGCTCGGATTTCAAAATTTCAAATACCTCTCCAAAATGTGTCTCTAAAAGAGTCGAAAATGCTTCCACTAACTTAACATTCTCCACGTCTGTTGGTATGGTGGCCAGTGTGCAGTGAACTGCTAAGCATGGCAAACCACTTATTTCAGTCGGCATTTGTCGTAAACTCTTCGTTGTAATGACATTACCAATATCTACTAAAAACACTTCATATCCTTCATTATTTTCGAGTATTGATTTTACCATACCGCGATAATAGCAATCATCTTCTTGCGAATAACAAATACCAACTATGTCCTCCATAACGTCTTTTATCAGTGGTATCTCAGCCGCTTTCGTTTTTTCCAGTGTCTTCGCAATTAAATCTAATTCAGGTGAATTTTTTTTCAATTGTATATAAAAGCTGTCTGGTGAGTTAGCATGTGAGATAACGCACTGCGAAGTGGTTTTTTTTTCTGG
>JBAMBP010001565.1:0-13402 GCA_037044515.1 Phortica magna
AGTTGCGTCGCATGCACCGCGTCTAACTGCGACACGTGCGAAAACGGCGAGGCAGCCAAGTGCGCCTCGTGCAAGACCAACTTCAACAAGCAGGAGCGACGGCAGTTGCTTAGCCGCCGGCTGCGATGTGCATAACTGCGACGAATGTGTCAGCGGCGATTCAACCAAATGCAAGACGTGCGCTACGGCGTACACCAAGCAGGCCGACGGCACTTGCTTACCCAGTCCCTGCGAAGTGCCTCACTGCGAGACGTGCCAGACCGGCAGCACCACCATCTGCAGTGAATGTGCCTCCGGCTACCGCGTCTCCCAAGACGTGTGCGTGTCCACGTCCGATTCTGATTCTTCCATTTCCACGTCTGCGTCGCAGCTGCCTGTGCCGGCTGCGGTGACCGCCGTCGCGCTGTTCGCCGCCGCCGTGGCGTCCTACATGCTGTAATTGGCCGATGACTGGGCTCGTCGGTGTATTAACGCTGCAATTTCGTCAACAAGCTTCTTTTCGGTTGGCACACTCCACCTGATCCCGTGCTTCCCCAAAAGTAGCGAAACGAACGCATTTGCGATGAGCGAAGCGAATCTATTTTCCCTATGCCCCTTACCCCCCCCCCCCTCTTTTTGCTCGTTATCAATACAAAATTGATCGAACCAATGTTTTTTTCTTCCCCCATGCTCTAAAGGTTGATAAAAGGAACGAAAAAAAAAAATTATATCAAATATATATATATATATACATACATATAACCGAAATTCACGTAAAAAGACAGTAAGAAAAAAAAAATGTTGTTCCACAACAAAATAAACACAACTCTTAGATTACTTTTCCTATGTATTTTTAATCATTATACACATACACGTACATACACAGAAGCGCAGACAAAGCCATCAATTTCTAAAAGTATAGTGAGCGGTACCGTATATAGCATCGTAAAGCAAGTTTACGGCAGTCTTATCTGCATTTCGTTGTTTTCTTTTTACACTACTTGCACTTCGATTTTTTTCCCGAAAAAGAAAACACTTCAAAAATAGTACATGCTCACGTCCCTACCCGCTTACACTTAATTCTATTATCTGGTCTGTCTTCCCCTCGTTTTTCCTCGTTTTGTCTAAGACTTTTCAGCTTATCTTTTCAAATATCTAATTATCAAAATCGACCCTCCCCTCCTTTTTCTCCTGTATATTGTTCTGTTTCATCTCTTGTGACTGATAATAATTTTATCTTCTTTGTGCGTACCTCTTCTCTCTCTTTTTCGCCCCTCACTGTCACTAGAATTGTCCTACGCGAGAGAAAAGATTTCACCTATTAAATCTTTTATTCCATTCGAACTGCTGTGAATAATGGTGGCCGTCCCTTCACCCAATCACACAAAAAGAATATCATTCCAGCGATACCAGATCAATATGTTTTCTCCATTCCTCCCCCCCACATTATTGTTCGGTTTTTCACCCGCTTCCATCTCCGTCTGTCACGCCCTTCCCTACCCGCATTTTTGGTGCGTCCATTTACGTACTTCTTGTGCGGAAGGCTGCTCCATAATTCAAGGATAGTGACTACTCGTCATTTGAGCGTGTTGATTTGATAAGTTTTTTTTTCATTTTCATTTTCATTTTCATTATCATTAAGTATCTGTTCATTCCTCTAGTTTTCTTCGACATATATTTCCCGCACGCAAAACTACTACTGTATCACTGACATTCCTTTGTGTTAAGTGGAATCTGTTTCTTAAGTATCATACGACAGTGCTGTGTTGTTTCATTTTCTCCCTTTTGTTTTTCTTCACGGAGTGGTTTTGTTTAGATGAAGGCGCTCTACCCTACCGCGTATATGAATCGGAGATTAGTTTATCTCTTTTCACGTCTGGAGTTCCGCGTCTCAATTTTCCTTCAGTCTTTTTTTATTATTGATGTTTTTCGTAGCGCAATTATTTTGTTGTTGGTGTTTTTGTTTTTACGGGAGTTTTGCCCTCTATCCAGGCGTTTTACTGAGGTTTTTCCCGTGTGTTGCTAAGAATTATTATCAACCATATGCGTTGCGGAACTGGATCTCCCTCCTCCCTGTTTGTCTTACAGTGGAAGGGAGGATGAAAATGACAGTGAAGTGTGTTTGCACTACTCCCTTTCGGTTTTGGTTTTACCCCTGGCTTATCCCGCAGGACCCGTTGTCCTCTCGGGGTCCTTGTGCAATACTGTCGATTTTGACTAGAGAGACGCCGCTCACAACTCGTCCTTCTTTTCACCCCCCCCCCCCCCCCCCCTTTCCTCTCTCTCTCTCCATTTTCTCCGCTTTTTCCACCTCCACCACCCACCCCGCCGAATGTCATTCGTATAACGTCAAAAAGAAGCAAACAAGCAAACAAGCGAAAGGGAAAGATACAGTCCCGTCCCCGTCGGCGCAGGAAGTGGGTGCGCCGGGTTTCCCCCGAGTCCGCCGGGCAGCAGCGCAGCGCACCCGCAGCCGCCCCTGCGACCATTGGCCGACACCAGGACCTGCGTGGCGCCGAGGCGTTGTCACACGCCACGGTCGCCTCAGCCACTCCCGGGCCCCGGTCAAAGACCGCCTCACCGGACCCCGCACCCGCCGGTTGGCGGCGGCTGGGGACCCCACCGCCCGCACCGCGACGGGACCCCCGAGCGCGCCCGACGGGCCACGAAACGCGGTTGAACCCCACGGCCGCAGCGACACATTGGCCGAAGACCGCGCCGCCGCCGCCGCCGCCGTGGCGCTGTGGTTTCCCCTGCCGGGCCCCGCGAGGGAGCGGTCTGATGGAAGGGCGTGAGCCCGCAGGCCGCCACCCGCGGCGCTCGGCCAGGGGACGGAGCGGGTCCCGATTGGCGGCGGGGGAAAGGATGTGGGAGGGTTACGCGGCGGGGGTGCGGCGAGCGCCAGGATGGGGCAGGAGGGTCGGCGGAGGCGCGGCCTCGCCCCGGGCGAAAGGAACGCCCGTTGAGAGCATCAACAAAGCGGGGTGTTAGCAGGCGAACTCCGCACAAGGGCAATAACAGAAACTAAACAAATAAAAGGTAGGCGGGACGACGGAGATACCTCATCACCGCCCGTTGGCCAGCGTAAACAACCTAATGCGCTCTTGACCCGTGACCCGTGCCCTCCGGGTCCCTCCCCTGAAGCCGCGTCCCCTGTCCGGCAGAACGGCGCCGCCGCTTTGGATCGGACAGCGCGGGGCTTCCCCGTTGCGGGCCGCCTTGGCGGTATGCGACCTCAAAACTTCTTGTAGCAAGTGACCGTTTCAGTTCCGTTCTGTCGTATCGCGGCCGCCGTGCGCTAGACGCTCGGAAACATGGCGCGGCGCGCGTGATGTCCGGGCCGTGGCGCCACAACGTTTCTGCCGTTGAATGGTGATGCTTCCCCTCGCTGGCACGCGGGGTCGCAAAGGACGCGGGTCTCGACGGTAGGGGATGGCGCGGCGGCATGCACCCGATAGCGTCCCCAGGGGCATTGGCGCCAAGAACGCGGTCGCGCCGAATCCCCGTGAGGGCAGGGCGGCCCCGATACAACACGTAGAAAGCGCGCGCACCCGCGACGGTTGCGCCCCGGCCTCCCACTATATTGCGCCGCCACGGCGGGCGTGACGTCTCGAAGCCGTTCCAACCCCACCCCCCCCCCCACCGCACGGGGCCTGCGGGAGGGAGCGGCGGCGGCGCGAAGGAAACGCCGACGGCGAGCCGCCCCCGTTCCGCCAAAGGGGGGCGGAGTAGCTACAGCCCCCCGCTTCCGGCGAATCTGCCTGGACATGGCGCCACGCCAGCAGATGAGCAGGGAGAGATTCCTGGCCTCCACCCACGGTCCACGTAAGCGGGCCTCGCCGGATGTGAAATGGCGCGGTCGCTGTCGGCGGCTCGCGCGGGAGCTTGCCCTCGCGCACCGTGGCCGTCGACCACGTAGGCATTCCTTCTCGTTCCCACACACACAATCAACACCACACCACGCGGCAACACCCCCATGGCACGTTGCTCGTCGTTCAATGTCCCCGCCGTCCAGCCCCCCGGTTGATGGGCCTGAACGGGTATTAGCACAGTCAGCGCGGTGCCGCTTGTTGCGGGGCGGGAGGCGGCGCACCTCCAGGCGCCGCCGTGGGCGGTGGGAGTGGGGACGGAACGCGCAAAACCGTGGGAAGCACCGCTCGCCACCGTTGGCATCGGGTGGACTGGGAGGGACTTTTCAGCAGATTTGGGGATCTGGGGGCGGCCACGGGGGAAGTGGAAAGAGAAAGCATGTGGATCGCTGTCCATCGCGCGGGGGAAAGAGAGGACACAGGCAACGGCGGGAATAGTGCAGGTGTATTTTTCGGCAGCGCGCGTCGCTGCGCCATCGCGCGCGCGACGGAAACTCGACCCGGCACAGCGAGCCGTCGCCCGCGATCGCGCCGTTCCGTATGTCGAGGCCGGCGCAACGCGGTTGTTTTTGGTTGCGGGCCTTGAGGGCTTCCCCAAATTCCACTGCGCGGGACCGCCACCCTCGCCGCTGTCCTGGTGCTCTGCGGAGGCGCGGTTTGCGGCTCCGTCGGCGGATCCCCCCCCCCCCCCCCCCCCCCCCCCGGCGCCGCCTCGTTCTCCGGCCGGGGCGTCCGCCCCGCCCCCACCGGCACCCCCGGCCGGCTGGTGCCCATGGGCCTCCCCGCGAGAACCGCCCTACTACTTCGGTGGGTCTGTGGCGGCGCGGCGCGTTTTACAATTTCTTGTGTTGCCGTTATTGTCCACCACGTTTTGTTTTCCCCCGGTGATGGTTCATTAACCATTCGCCGGTTTTTCCCTTTTTATTATTATTTCTATTCGTTTCACCCACTCTTTTCTCTCCTTTCTTTTCGTTTCTCCCCCCCTTTCTTTTTTATTTTAACTTGTGTGTCTCCATGCCTGCCGATGTGCCCACTCCTCATCCCTCATCTCTTCTCCTCCCCCTCCTTCCTGCTTCTTCCCTGTCTCTCGTTTCTTTCCTGTTGTCTCTTTGTCCTCCCTATTGATCGTGCCACCCTGTCCCCCGCGTTTTCCGCGCTGTACCGGCTCCCGTCCTTTTTTGTGAGTTTACAGTGGGAATGAACTGCTTGAACTCCTTAAACGCCTCGGCTCATGAGTTGGTCACAGCTTCTCGGAGCTTTGATAACGGTTGTTGTCCCATCCGATCTTCACAGATTGCCATGTTTTATGTTGATGATTAAACTCTTGTGGTGACAGTTATAGATGCATATTTTTCCTGTTTTTCCCTTCCCTGGGTTTGGGGTCTGGCGGCAATTTTTTTCTCCCCCCCACCTCGGACAGGCGGGTAGATTACTGCAAAGACATCTGCGATTGGCAGGTCTACAGCTTTCATGGCCAATTCGTCTCACAGTATGTCCTGAGTGATTGCTTACATTACCCACGGCGCGGGTTTTTGTTTGTGTCCTGCCGGTGAGAAGCGTATCCACCTCTCGCGCCAGGGATTGGATCCGACCGCCCGCTAGGCTCCGCACCGATCATCCCGGTTGCCAGGACGGCATGGGTCGGGGCGGTTTCGGACACGATAGGGCGCGGGGTAGGGGCCCTGGCGGGGCTTGCCGGAGGCCCCGAAGGCCCCGGGCGGGGCCGCAGGGGTGACGTGCGCGGGGAAACCGATCCCGCCGGGGACGAGTAGGCTTGTACGGGTGGTGGGGGAAAGGGCGGGGAAACGGGGTGGGTGGGTTGCGGGAGAAGGGATACAGTGTGGACGCTCAAAACGGCAGGGCATCCGCAGTCACCCCGGTGAGAGGAACGGGACGACCGTGTGAACATCAACAAGGTGTAGCGCCAGCCGGCGAAACTCATTCAATAATAATAATAATAAAAAAATAATAAACAATTAAAAAGCAGTAGGTTCTGATTTTCTTTTCATTACGGCACAGCAGCGGTGGCGGCGCCATCGACCTCGTCGCCGTTCTCCAGCTCGGCGTCGTTGCTGCTGAGGTCCGGAGCGCCAGCAGCCTGGTCGGCCTCCTCCTCGGTCTCGGTCTCGGTCTCGGTCTCGTAGTCGTCGCTCGTCGTCGGCGTTCTCGCCCCTTTCCTCGTTTTCTCCCCCCTCCGGAGCTGTCTGGTCTCCGCGGCGCCGGCCTGCTCTGCCTGGTCCTGCGCTTCCTGCTTCGCGCGCCGCTAGTAGCTCCGCGAAACCCACGAGACGGCGCAGCGCCCCGAGCATGTCGAGGTGTTGCATCGGACGCCCCCGGATGGTCGCGGTCAGCCACGGCCATGGTCACGCCGTGCTCCCCGCGCGACTCGGCCTCCAGAAAGTACCGCTCTGTCTCCACGAAGCTCTGCGCCAGCGCGTGCGCGCCAAAGCTGTTTTGCATGGCACGCGTAATCCTGAAGAGGCGCCGCCGCAGCCGCTGCGCCTCGCGGTGCCGTGAGGCGTGCTCGTTGGCGGCCGCCAGCGCGCGTGTGTACAGTGACACCGGGTATTCAGAATCGCCGGTGCAGTGGGTGACGATTAGTCCGAGAAAGTCCGGGAGAATGGCCGACGCCTCGGGATTGTCGCAGCTGTTGCCGCCGCTAACCCGCGGCGCAGGTGCCTCTTCCGCGGAGGAGTGTACGCCGCCGTCGGCTTCATCGTCGCTGACGGCGCTGTGGAAACTTCCATCGTCATCACTGCTGGTGTAGTAGCTGCTGCTGCTGGTGTAGTTGATGTCGCGCCGCGCGGCGACCACCTTGTCGTGCCGGAGGAACCCCCAGCCCATGAAGGCCCCGCACGTGCGGCAGTTGCAGTAGCACCAGTCGTAGCCCTGGAAGAAGGAGTGCTCGCCGCTGTACTTACCGTGCACGTCCATCAGCGGCACCTCGTGGCAGGCAGCGCTGCTGGGGCTAGCCGGTGGTTGCGCCGCGGGCTCCGACGACGCCGCGAGACCCCCACGATCCGCCGTGCCGGCGTCGTCACCGCCGTCTGTCTGGTGTTGCACTGACGGTGACGGCTCCGTCGTTGGCACTGACTGAATAGGACGGGCGTTAGGCCTCACGCGCAGCAGGTCAAAGCGACGCGCGGAGGGGTTTGTGGCCGAGTAGGCCCAGACCGGCTGGTCGTTGTCAAAGACGTCAAGCTCGTAACTGTAGACCTGATCTCGCCAGGCAGTCGTCTCGCGCGCGGCGTAAATGTCGTGGGCGGCGGCCACGGGGTGGTGGCACTGCCCACACAGTAGCACAGGCACCGTCGGCTCCGCCACCGCATCCTCGTCCTCTTCCTCATTCTCTTCCTCGTCCTGTGCGCTGAATCCAGTCCTGGGCGTGGGTACCGCCTTCGCCTTCTTCGTTTTCGTTTCCATTGTTTTCGTCGTTCTCTTCATTCTCGTCGTGGTGGTGCTGCGGGGTGGTGGTCACAGGCGGAGCCTCGTCGCGCTCTACAGCCGGAGTGCACGTCCCGCTGCTGCTGCTGCTGTTGCTGAGCTTCGTCGCCATCGCTTTGGGGGTCAGTCTCCGCGGCGCCGTGGATGGAGGACTTCCCCGCCGAGCAGCACCATCAAGTTCCTCTTCCCCTACTTCTCCTTCTCCTTCTCCTTCTCCTTGTTCTCCCTGTGCGGGGGCGTCGGGTTCTACGTTATTCGTCGTCGCGTGCGTTTCGTTGTTATCGAGCCCCGGGCACTTGCGGCTCGCGCGTCTGCTGGGGGTGCGTCGTCCTCGTGGACAGACGGGACGGACATGTGCAGGCGAGAATAAATATGTATTGATGTGTTTCCTTTTTGTGTATTCGTGGTGTCAGCGAAAAATTCAAGAAGAGCAACAGCTGAAGAAGATAATAAAAGGAATATTGATAAATATGTATCTGCTGACCTCTCGAATAGTGGTGTTCTAAAAAGTGTGTTAGGAGTTGTGCTCGGAGATGAATCAGCGAAAGAGAGAGAGAGAAGAGGGTTGCACGTGTTTGTTTGAATGTCAAGCACCAGTATGTGCGCCGCATGTCGCCAGCAGCGACTGAAACGTATGGGAAAAAAAAAATAAGTGGTCAATATTTATCATCATCATTATTGTGTTATTACTGGTGTACGTTGGATTACTACACCGCGGTCGGCTGGCGGAGGGAGCGAATACCTCTAGGGTTTTTTTTTTCATTCTGTCCTCAGGGGATACGCCAGAAGAACCGCCGTTTGTTTTCGTTTTGGTCTTGCCGCAAAGCCACTCCCAGCGCGCAGATATTGGTGCACGCGGAAGTAGTAATACAGAGAAAGGGGAAAGATCGAGTAAAAAGAGAGGGGAAAAAACAGTTCAATAGCAAATGGTAACCCGAGAAGGGCGAAGAACAACAACAACAAGAGGTGGTTGTAGTTGCGAAAGCGGGTAGTGCGCGGGGAAGCGCGTGTGCCAATAACAACAACAACAACAAATGGCGAGCACGAATGCGCGGGAGAAAGTGTGTGTGGAGAGAAATCGAGCGAGAGATCCCTCTGCGCTGCGGCGGTTAGTCGTCGTCACCGTCGTCAACCTTATATGCATCCATATTGCCGCCCTTGGCCACCGTTGTGTTGAGCTCGTCAGAAGACGGGAGCTCCCGGCGCAGCTGCTCCAGCGACGGCAGCTGGTCTTCGCTGATCTGCTCCTCCACATCCGGGGTGCCGGCGCCGCCGTCCTTTTTCTTGGCCTTCGCAAAGGGATTCGGCATCGTTTCCACCCGCATCCCGGATTGATCGTCTGTTCCGGGGACGGCGCGCTGCTTGGCGTTGATGAAGAGATTTCGTGCGGGAGTGGAGAGTGCGACGGCGGGGAAGGCGGACAACGGGGCGGCGAGGCGATTACGTTGAAATGGTAAAGCTGGTTCCGATGGCGCCGCAAACGACAGAGTGCGGAAGGCGACACACCTGGCGGTAATGTTGCACGCGCGGCGCATTGGTGGACTGCGGGAGAGTACTGTGTACGTGTGTTTGTGTGTGTGTGATGAGACAACCCGAAGGTGTCGGGGAAGAGATACGAATTGCGGAGAGTGTCTTGTTTGGTTTCGAAAGTGACTTTTTGAAATGGATTCTAGAAGCCAAAGTACCAGAAAATAAGCGACGCGCGGAGGAGTGTGTGACAATGGAGAGAAGAAGAGAGGGGATGACAGACCAAGGGGGATACCCCCGCATGGGGTTAACGAGACACGAAGAAGATAAATCACGTATGGGGAACTGAACAGTTTATTTTCCCTCCGGATTTTGCTCGAGGGGAGAAGAGAGCCAGAGAGGGACACGGTCTCCGAAAAAAAAAAAGCAGCCCTGTCTGTTAATACTTTTTTCTTTTCTTTTCATTCTTGGGTCTCGATTTCCGTGTTAAACCGAGTGATATGAAGGGAAGACAAGAACCTTCCAGAAGTAATCACAGGGGGAAAAAAGAAGAAAAAGTCGGGAAAGAACACATGAGCTACGTTTCAGTGCGTAGTTGGCGATACAGTGGGAGTTCTTTGTACTGTAGGCATTTTAAAATGAAAATGAGGGAAGAACGAGATAGACCGAGAAGGAGCTCCCACAAACAGAAAAAGAACAGAAAAGATAGAAATCCGGTGGGATTTTCTTTATACTACTAAAAAGGGTTTGTCCACGATAAGGAAGGAGAAAAGAGATTTGTAAGGTTGAGTGTTACGAAGGACTCGGAAAGGGGGAAGAGGGACGAGAAGGAAAAATATAGGGGGAGGCAGGGGACGCATAATTACACTATTCCGGCTTCGAGAGCAAACAAAATGTACTGACGTTTTTTAAACTTATTTATTCATTCCTTCAAAGAAGTAGTTTTGAAGTGAGGGAGGAAAACGGAGAGAGAGAGAGAAGGGCGGTCACAAACCTCAGGGGGTTTCTTCTGTTTTCCAGAAGAAGGGTGACGCGCGGCGCGTGTGGTGCAAGGGAGGAAGAGCTGCGGACACGCGCAGAGACCCTAGACACATCCCCACCTTGCATCACACCATACTCTATTGATTCCTGGGCTCGCTCCTCGCATACTCGACACTCTCTGTTCCCTCCTCCCTCACCGAACGGTGCTTAGACCTGGTACACCCACTTGGTGTAGTGGTTGAAGCAGTCCACGGGGAAGTACTGGAGGAAGCACGGGAGGCCGCGGAGGGCGTCCATCGGGCCGAGGGCGTAGCCGAGGTGGCCGCCGGTCGGGGTCTCAGCGAACACAATGTTGGGGTTCTCGTCGGCGATTTCCTGGAAATCGGCGAGGGTGAGGCCATCGCCGGTCACGGGGTTGTGGCGCGTGGCGGTGCACATGAGGTAGGTCTTGTGGATGCGGCGGAGGTACTGCACGCTGTTGCCGGCTTCGTAGTAGGCGTCGACCGTGGGGAACCCGAGGGCGGGGGCGATGACGTTGCGGTTGAAGGCGTCCATCGACTTGACCTCGCGGACCACGTCGAGGGTCGGGCGGCCGTTGATGGTGTGGGAGCCGAACACCTCGGGGTGGTCGAGAACGGCCCCGCGGAGCGACTTGAGGGCGCCGAGGCGGAGGGTCTGCAGGAAGCCGGAGGCGGTGGGCATCGCGCGGCCGTAGGCGCGCATGTCGTACGGCGCGTCGATGACCACGGCGGCGCGCACGGGGTAGCCGCCCGGGTAGATGGACGGGTCCGCGGCGATGGCCTCCTCCTCCTCGGCGAGCGTCTTGATGAGCTGCGTGCCGCCCATGCCGTAGCCGACGGCGAGCACCGGGATGCGGTCCATCGAGTACTCGGACGTGAGGCGCTGCAGGGTCAGACGCGTGCGCAGGACGGTGCGGATGTCCTCGGTGTACGTGGCGCCCGGGATGACCGGCTCGCGGATGCCGGCGTTGCCGGTGCCGCGGGTGTCGAGCATGCAGACATCGTAGCCGCGGGTGACGGCGTAGCGGGCGAAGCGCTCCATGTACGGCGTCTTGCTGTTGCCGCCCAGCGCCGGGATGACGAGGATGACGCCCTTGACGGTGGTCTTGCGCTTGGCCTTGAGCAGCCAGTCGAGGCAGAGGCTGTCCTTGCCGTTGGGGGTCGGCAGCTCCTCGCGCTCGTACGGCAGGTTGCGCTTCGTGTGCAGCCACAGCGAGACCAGCGCGTGCACGGCGCTCGAGTACAGGGCGCCGTAGTAGTCGAAGACAATCTCGCGAGGTTCATCGGGGTCGTCGGACCCGTGGAGGCCGAAGAGACGCTTAACCTGCACACGCAGCGACACGTCCTTGCGCACCAGGCGGAACTTGAGCGCGCGCTCGCCGGTGCCGTCGGGGGCCACGCCGCCGGCGCCGGAAGCGGTAACGTTCTTGTTGGGGTCCTCCTTGCCGGTGATGCGGAGAACGGTGGACTGCAGCCAGCTGACCAGCGCGAGCGGCGCGCGGACCAGCACCTTGGTGAGCGTGCGGGGGATCATGTAGAGGCTGATGTGCAGAGCACAGTGCACGGGGAAGACCACCACGCGCTTGTACATGATTATTTTCGACGGGAAAATATATATAAAGAAAAAAAAAGAGAAAAGAATGTTTTTGTTGACTCCCTGATACTTGAGGGAGATGTTTACTAAAAAGGAACGATGACCCTAGAAAACTGTATCCTGCGTGATTGTAGTGGCGAAGCAAGCAGGTGAGTAGAGGGAGGGAGGAGAGCGAGAGTAAAATGAGGAAATAGTGAGCGCAGCAACAGACGTACACAGAGTACGAAATCAGAGGTGCCTCAGGAGCAGCTTGAGGACAGTTTCTGCCGCCTTTTGTTATTCGGAATCTAAGCCGATGAAGGTATACGGAAAGTAAGTAACGGTGATACGAGGGAAGGAATGCGAGCTGGGGTTAACTTTTCTTTTTCTTTGCTTGTGTTGTCTAGGACTGACGCTTCTGACGCCGTTACACCATTAAGAGGATCAACAGGCGATGACGATAACAATGAGTGAATTGACTGCCGAGATGACCGTGACGAGCCAAGGCCGCGCGCTTTCGTTTCACACACGCGTACAAGAGGAGGGAGAAAAAGAAAGAGAGGGCAGAAGCGACGGCACGCACACACGCACGGACACACGGCCATGTGAAGAAAGAGAGAGAGAGAGAGAGAGATGTGTCGAATGAACGAGAGTAAAATGGCGATAAGTTAGAGTGCCAAACGTAATCCGACGCACGGGGGCGTGAGCTGGGGGGGGGGGGGGATAGTGGCGGTGAGAAAAGGAGACACAGGGAATGCTACCCATCATCTAATGCAAATACAAGAGCGAAGTACGTCTGCCTTTGCATCCATCGGAAGCGGAGCATCGCCTGCCTCGACCTTATCCGGTGCACCACAGGTTGGTTTCTTCCTTCTTTATTTTACATTCGTTTTTTTATAATGGAATTATCTTTGCACTGGGAGTTTCGTGCATGTGTGTGTGTAAGGGTCGCGAGACCTTGTCGCTGCCTGCGCTATCGACACCGTACACCGGGACTGCGCTTTGCTGCTCCACTCTCCAGCTCTTTTTTTTTCTCCTTTGTTTCAACACTGAGTTTGTCGATCCCAGCAAGCGTGCTCAGGCCTGGTACACCCACTTGGTGTAGTGGTTGAAGCAGTCCACGGGGAAGTACTGGAGAAAGGACGGGAGGCCGTGCATCGCGTCGATCGGCCCGAGCACGTAGCCGAGGTGGCCGCCGGTCGGGGTCTCGGCGTACATGATGTTAGGGTTCGTGTCCGCGATGGCCTGGAAGTCGTCAAAGGTGAGCGCCGTAGCCCACCACCGGGTCGTCGCGGGAGGCGGTGCAGATGACGTAGGTCTTGTGGATGCGGCGGAGGTACTGCGTGCTGCCGCCGACCTCGTAGTAGTGCTCCGCGTCGCGGAAGCCAAAGTGCGGCGCGACAACGTGGCTCGTTGTAGTCCTGCACCGTCACTAGGCCCTTGACCATGCTTGGCGAAGTCCTCTGGGGTGAAGCCCTCGAAGCCGCGCAGCTTGCCGTTCGTGAGCACCTCGCGGTGGCGCGACATGAACTTGCTGCAGGGCGGTGAGCATTGCCTTTTGGTACAGCGCGCGGCCGACCGGCGTCAGCATCTCCGCCGTGTGCACGAACATGTCGTACGGCGCGCTCATCACAACCGCCGCGCGCACCGGCAGCGTGCCGTCGTGCGGGGTTGCCCGCGTAGATGGACGGGTCCGCGGCGATGGCCTCCTCCTCCTCCGCAATCGCCTTGATGAGCTGCGAGCCGCCCATGCTGTACCCGATGGCGAGCACCGGCAGACGCACGCCGCCGTACTCCTTCAGGAGCCGCTCCCAGTTGAAGCGCGTGCGCAGCACGGTCCGGATATCGTCGGTGAAGACGACGGACGTCAGCTGCGGCGTGCAGCAGCGGGGTGCCCATGCCGCGCATGTTGAGCACGCAGACGTCGTAGCCCTGGGAGACGGCGTGGCGCACGGTGCGCTGCACGTACGGCGTACTGCGAGTAGTTGCCGAGGCCGATGCACATGAGGATAATGCCCTTGATGAGCTTCGGCAGCCTTGCCCGTGCGCACCCAGTCGAGGCACACCTC